>CAKAOH010023616.1:0-19293 GCA_916701665.1 Sebastiscus tertius | reverse complement strand
CATATATATTATATCACAGATATATTATATCATATATATAATATATATATAATAAAATATATATTATATATAAATATATATAATGTAATATATAAATATATTATTTATATATATATTATATTATATATTATATATATTGTATTATATATTATATATAATATATGATATATATTATTTATATATATATCATATTATATTATATAATATATATCATATATTATATCATAGTGCTATATAAAAAAAAAGTTTATTATTATTATTATAATATATATTGTGCTCACATGGTGCATCATATCCCTAAATAAATGTGTTTAATCAATTTACCTCAAACTGAGTCACAGAAGACCTGATGGCAGGTAGTTAAAGGTCCCATATCATGCTCATTTTCAGGTTCATACTTGTATTTTGTGTTTCTACTAGAACATGTTTACATGCTGTAATGTTAAAAAAAACAACAAATTTATTTTACTCATACTGTCAGCCTGAATATACTTGTATTTACCCTCCGTCTGAAATGCTCTGTTTTAGATAGATAGATAGATAGATAATAACTTTATTGATCCCGAGGGAAATTCAAGTTTCCAGCACCACAGTTCCATAGTGCAAAACATTTTAGTAAAAACGCAGTAAAAAAGTTAGTAGTGCAAAGTACAAAGTACAAAAAAAAAAATATACCAGATATAAAAATACAAGGAGATGAAGAAAACTGTTATAAAACTGAATATAGTGCAGGGTAACAGCTGTGATACACGACTATTAAAAAAGTGAATATAGTGCAGAAGAGACTGTTAAAAATGAATATAGTGCAGGGTAACTCCAGTAGCTTAGTCTATGAAAGTGCACTGTGTGCATTATTATCTGTCCTGCAGACCGTCCTCCTTTGTCCCCAGCGCATTTTGACGGAATTGCGGGAATTGCTAGGCAACAGCTTGGGTCCATATGTACTTCCTGTCAGCTGATGACATTCACATACACTGCAAACAAGGCCTATAGAAAAGAGGCTGGGTCATGCGCCATATCTCCGGGGGTATAACACATACGCAGTAAAATCTCGCCTGCACTCGCCGAAGTTGAGCCAATCGCAACGCACGACCGCAGCTTCAGTTACACTGTGCATGTGTCATACCCCATATTCCAAGACCCACATCTGCCCGTGGCCCAGCCTCCTTTCCATAGGCCTTGACTGCAACCAGGAAGAAACTGGGACACATTTAGAATGTTTACGTTTAAAATTGTGTTAAGGGTCTAAATATTGTATATTTGTGACATCACAAATGGGCAGAAATCCTGACAGCTTGTTTCAAATGCAGAGTTTCTGAATATGGGCTGTGTGTATTTCCCTGTGGATTGAGTGTTTCAATTCTTTCACAGTATTTATATAGGACTTAAGCCTGCTTTATAATAAAGAAAATGTGAAAATCTCACTTTTTTATAATATGGGACCTTTAAGCAATCTTTAATTGTCTGGTACGTTGTAGTTTAGCTGCTTGAGTGAGGCGTGTTGATCAGAGATGTAATAAAGACACCCTACCTCAGATTTTCTGGAAGATGAGTAATGAGCCTCTTAGCCAGTCACTTCCTGTCACCATCTATAACCATTAACATAGCCGAGCGATATCAGTGAAAGCCTCAAAGTTGTTTTTTATTCAGATCCCAGCTGCTTTTGATTTGATCGAATAATCATGTCAGAGCAGAAATGAGAGCTGGGGGACGATGTGAGAGAGTAAAATTGTCTCCTTGATCACACAGTGATAATAACAGATATCATCAGTGCTATAAAGAACATGGGCTCAAGGAGTCGATTAACGTATATGAAGTTGAATATCTCTGTAGTGCAGCAGCTCTTATCAAATAATTTGAAATAAACTTGCACAGCATTGTGATTCTCCTCATCAATCATCAGTTATCCTGTCAGTCTACGCGTCCGCTAGAGCTCACCTTGATTTCGTCTCTCGGCAGACTGGATGATACTTTAAAATGCATCCTCATTCAAGAGAAGAGCTCAAGCATCAGTGTGATATAATCTGACAAGAAGATTTTATTCTTGACATTGTGGTCTGAACCAATATTGTCATTCATATAATCACTTTGGAATAATTTTACACTTTGTCTCCTACAAAAAAAAGAAGGGCAATTGTTACTAATTTGACTGGCAATTAAAGTTAAAGTGAGTACAACAACTGCAAGACTATTTGATAAAACAAAGGGATCAGTATAACATGAACAAATTCTCGGTTAACACGTTGGTTCAGTTGGTTATTGCATCAACACTACAGCCTCAAAATCCACCATGAAATAGCACAAAACATCTCTGGAGACACCGATGCAACACATATTTATCTTTTAGACAACACTAGGATTCTGTATGGAGCTCAACATCAGGAATATTTCACCCTTTCCCCACATTTAGACAGGTAAATATTGTTCTCTAATCCTTTCAGTTCTGATAGAGCATAGATTATCAACAATGGAAGAAATCTGGCTACTCCCTTATGGTGTTTTTCTATATTCTGCATGATCAGCAAATCAAGTGTGGTTTCATGAGCAATCAGAGGAGGCCAAACTTTGCACGTCACTTGATCGTCATCAGTTAACATTTATGGGAAGATCTGAAGTGTCAGTTTCTGAATATAATATACACAAGAACATATAAGAACTTGAGAAGCTTTTCTGGAGTCACAAACCGGCCTGATTGTTTATGAAATATTCAATATTCATATATAGTTTGGTGCTTCTTTATTGTGATCACCAATGTTTTTACTGTAAATTCTCTAAAAGCCGAGTAATTCTGTATTTATTTCCATCATTTGAGATCATTGGGTCTCTTCTACTGTGTATAAGTATCTGCATATATGGGAATTTCTATCCTGCTTTAGCATTCATTTTTCTTTATTATAGAGAGCAAAATCAACATATAGACATAGAGCTGAAACAATTAGTTGATTAGTCGATTTACGGAAAATTCATTGTCAAGTATTTTGATAATCGATTCATCATTTATGTTACATTTCAAGCAAAAAAACCTAAACATTTGATGGTTCGATCTTCTACAATGTGATAATTTGCTGCTTTTTTTCTGTCATTCATTGCAGTAAATTGAATATCTTGAGGAAAAAAAAGTAATTTGAAGACGTCATCTTGGGCTCTGGGAAGTTACGATGGGCTTTTCTCATTATTTTCTGATGTCAGACCAAATGACTAATCTTGGCTTTTTGGCTCGGCATGAGTTGCCTTTTTTAATCCTTTTCCCTTTCCTATTGGTCTTAATGCTTTTATTATTTTAATGTCCTGTTGGTTTTAAATTGGTCTCAGTGTTTTATTGTGTTGTTTTTATGGTTTTTATGTTTAATTGTACAGCACATTGGTTGACTTCTGTTGTTTTTAAATGTGCTTTATAAATAAATTTGGATTGGATTGGAAAAAATTGAGAAAATATTCACCAGCTTAATCAATAATAAAATCAATCATTGATTGCAGTCCTCATTTGCCTTGGCCCAGACCTTTGAAAGCAAAGTCCTAATATCAATACCATACAAATTTTAAACCTACATTATTCATTGTTCCTTATCAGATCTTCACGTCTATTATCTAGCAGAGAAATAAACTTCACATGGTGACACTTGCTCCTTCAAGAAGCAGATAAATAAACTCTGCTGTATTTCAGCAGAAGCTTGCTGACGCCTTAAAACTCTACGATCACCGTTCTGGGTAGCGCTCTCAGATTTATACTTCTTCAGTCGTCCAAGGAATTTACAACTAATGCTGCAAAGCACTGTACTTTTGTTCAGGCATTTATACCACAAGTCTGAGGAGGCCGGGAAGACATTAACAAAGAAGTGGCCAGAAATTAAAATGTCCGTAATTTGATAAATATCTATAAGTCCCCCTCACACACGCTGCATTACAGAAGACGTAAAGCCACAGCTACAAACATCATCAACTGTTATTGTCAGGGTTAGCTGCTTAATGTCTGCGAGAGGTCATTTTTTGCAGGATGAAAGGGCCGTCTAATAAATACATGCTGACATAATGTACTCCGTTGTGCTGGGAGGCAGAGATAAAATGCTAAGTGAATTAGAAAAGCCTGCGTTAAGATGACAGAGCAGCAGAGCCGAACAGCAGTACAAGTAGTTATCTCGTCATTATTGTTGTTGTTTATCATTTTAATTTCACGTCAGACACATGCTTCCTGTCCTGCGCTGCCCCATAGGTCCTATTCAGGAAAGAAAAAATGGCAGCGGACCACACTTGAAAGCATCAGAGCACTAGATTACTGTCACATGCTTAAAGGTTGTTTTGTTCATTTAGCATGCATGATAGCAATCAACACACAGAGAGTCAGTTAGCTGCAGTGTAATTGCTCCTGGGCTCATGCTTATTCCTTTAGAAAAATGTCCAACAGAGACATTTAGTAGCAACCTTTCAACTTTAACAAGCTCCACATTAGGTTTAAACTCCCCGTCCACGGAGACAGGCAAGTTACAGTCTCTGGACTATTAATCTCCTGCTTAAAATTTACTTTCTGCCAAGATTAATCAAGCCGTGCACACGCAGTCAATAAGAGGAGGCTATTTAGATAAGTGTAACCCATTATAATTACTTTAGAAGTCAGAGGCCTTAAGGTGTTGCAATTGATTCTGTGCTATTTGAATTGAAGAACAAAATGAGCAGATTGCGGTGGCACATAAGCACCTTATATATCAGAACACATTGACCTTTAAATTGAAGTATTAGAGCAAAAATAGTGCACATGTTGAGCTGTGGATTGTTAAGTAAATAAGGTTGGAAATTGTTTTCAGGCTAAATTGTGTCCATAGCTGCATGAGGAGGGGGGAAGGGCTGGCAAGCAGCCCGCAGTCAATATCATCATCATCATTTCATTAGACTTGCCTCACACAATGGGAACGTCAGTATCTATCAGGAAGCTAATGTGGCAGTGATTCCCATGGGCGGGAGATATATTTGGCACTTCAGGAAACCACTGACGGGATTCATGGATATATAAGAGAGAGGAGTAACACAGCCGAGAGAGGATGGATGGCTGAGCGACCTATTGTGTGTGTGTAAGGGAGGGGGAACTTTGCCTCAACATCCAAATATTCACAAAATGTGTCCGTAATGGAAACACAATTAAGAAGAAAAGGTAATAACAAGCCCAATGAATGTGAAGGGTTCATTTGCAGTATTCAAAGGTGTGTCTGTGTGTGTGTGTCCGTGTGTGTGTGTGTGTGTGTGCCAAGTGTGAAATGGAGGGTGAACAGACCAGCGCAGAGACAGACATTAAGTGTTTCACAGTCTGGTGTTCAGAGCCGGCCCACCCACCCACCCTCCTCCAGAGACTGAGAGAGGCTACTGCAAAAACAAAACTGCTCCCGCTCCGTATTATTTTACTGGCCTGATCTCCTCTTGATCAAAGTTTAATTATGCTTGTAATTAGAATTGATGGAGATACTGATTGTTGACTAAAGTGGTGAACACCTTAAATCACAATCCGGTTTATTGCCAAGTAGGTTTTCAAGGAATTTGCTTTGGTGTATTGGTGCATTACATAAACATAATAATAGGAAATTAAGTTAAAGATAAAAGTAAGTACAAAAAAATAAAGAAACATGAATAAAGAATAGAAGAAAATTACAATAAAAATACAAAAGAATACTATAAAAAAATTTACAATTAGGGCTGGGAAATATATCGATATTATATTATATTATATTATATCAAATTATATTATATTATATTATATTATGTTGAATTAAATTATATTATATTATATTATATTATGTTGAATTAAATTATATTATATTATATTATGTCGATATCATGATATGAGGCTAGATATCGTTTTAGATTTCAGATATTGAAATATGGCCAAAGTGTTGTCTTTTCCTGGTTTTAAAGGCTGCATTACACTAAAGTGATGTAATTTTCTGAACTTACCAGATTGTTCTATTATTTGCCTTTACCCACTTAGTCATTATCCACATTACCGATTATTATTTATCAAAAATTTCATTGTGTAAATATTTTGTGAAAGCATCAATGATCAAACCTACAATATCGTCGCATTATTGATATTGAGGTATTTGGTCAAAAATATTGTGATATTCTCCATATCACCCAGCCCTATGTACAATAGTACTATTTAACAATTTTATAGTCTATACCAGCAATAAACATCTTCTTTTCAAACTTTATTTGCCATGAAATACCAAATTTAGATAATTTTCTGAAACATTTGCATTTCACTGACTGATATTTGTATATATTACTTTGGGTGTCCATTCATTCCCATCCAGTGAGTTACTAGACTGTGACAAACTATAGGAGCTGAAGGCCCGGTTTCATTTGCATTCAATCATTATAAGGTTCTCCAACACCTGCTTCCAAATTAGCCATGTCATTACGCTTTGGCACCATCAGTGATACTGCAGAGCAACAAACCAAAAAAGAAAAATCACTCTCCCTTTTAGATGTGGGAAGAAGTCAGGGGTTATTATTTCTATTACCCTATCATGTGAGTAGTTATCCCTTTAATCCTCTGTTCCCTGTAACTTTACACAGCAGCCAGTGACACCGGCTCTGTAATGATCGCTGCACTGAAGCATGAAACAAAGAAGCAGCGTCTGCCCTGGTGGAGGATGGGAGGAGAGCCAGCGAAACAGCCAGTCTCCCTCTATACGGCTGTGTCGAAATAAAACGCAGCCAGGCAGAGCCTCGAAATAGGCGCCTCAGAAAAAAAATGTTGAGAGAGCACAGTCTAATGCGTTTTATGATAAATACCTTAAAAGTGTGAGTAATGAGAGGAGTGAGGGAATTGGCAGGGGGGTGCTCGTGAAATCTCAGCTGTGAGATGATCAGCCAATAAAAAGTCCCTCCAGGGTGATTAATCTGACCAATGGCTGGTGACAGCCAGGTGGATTGAAAAGATGAAAAAAAGAGAGAGAAAAAAGGAAAATATGCACATTTACCCAAACTTGTCTAGTGTACAGTTTTATATAGACAATATCAGGCCAAGATTGATAAATCATTCTACCACACTGTGAATTTTCTCCATATATTGAGCTTATTTTGCATATATTGCTCCCTTATAGAGGGAGAAGCTTGTGGCTGCGGAGAGGAAGTTCATTGAGGATCGTGTGCAGAAGATCATCATTTGCACACAGTTTTCTCACACTCAACCTGTCTTTGGTAGCGACTGATGAACAGTCAGGACCAGAGACTGAGCGTTTTCTATCTCTAATGTCGTATTTGCCCTCTTTACCAGCTCAAAAAAACATACTTCGAGTTGTTTTATCACCTTGACTTCTCCTAGTTTTATATGAATTGCTTATATACATGATTTTGAACTGATGACATGAATCAAGTCTGCTGCAGAATTACTTGTGTTTGGGATCCCAGAGACACCGGCTGTAAAACCTGTTAGAATACAGTGGAGTCTCCTCCCAAATCCCAAATTATGTGAATAGTCTATTTGGATTTCAGTTTGTTCATAAGAGGTCTAACCTCTCTGTCCTTTAATTGACCCCAAAGTAGCAACATTCGGTAGGATATCATACATTTCTTTGTCTGTGAATGACTTTTTGGCAGACAAAAGGAATATATATTTGCTCATGCATAGCCCATACTATATGTAAAACGTGATATAATTCCCTTTTTGGTGTAATAACAATGCTTCATGGTCATTTCTGCATTTTGTCATCTGCATCAAGCATGCAAGCCCAGTTTGAGGCAAAAGGGAGGCTTCTCAGTCTAATAATTTTCTATATACTTTGTTTTAATAAGGTCAGAAGAGCAACACATATTTGAAAGAGTAAAAATGGCTGATTTTGCAATTATTGTTTTATCTTTACACCTATAGCAGTGCAAAGGTAATTTGTCTTTTTACAAACTGCAAAAAAACAGATGTTCTACAGCTCATGTCTTTATTAGTGCTGTGGATACAACAATAATACTCTGCAAATGATGGCATGAAGTTAAAGTGCCTACATTGAATTTAACAAGGGATATTTCATCCCACTAATTCAGGAATGTACAATTGTTCAATAAATCGTATTACAGT
Source organism: Sebastiscus tertius (assembly GCA_916701665.1). NCBI lineage: Eukaryota > Metazoa > Chordata > Actinopteri > Perciformes > Sebastidae > Sebastiscus > Sebastiscus tertius. The sequence continues at coordinate 11,234 of CAKAOH010023616.1, read as the reverse complement.
AGCAAACACTGTGCATTTCATTGTTCAAGCAAAACTCTTCATGATAAATAATCCCAGTTTCTCGCGTTGTTTTTCTCAACATAAAAATGTGCCTATAGTGAGCATGTTAAGACAAACAAGATTTTGCATATTATAGTTTTACTCCACTTAACACATTATAATACAGACAATCACATGTCTGTAGAATAAAAGCTGCCCCATGATCATGGTTTAGCATTGTGCTTTTTATCATAAACAAAGCACTGGCAGTAGCAGCCAGTCATGCCTCCCCTATATAGCCTATAAGTGTCTGGACAACATTCAGTCAGTGAATCACAATGACATTGCACAGTTACACGACATAGATTGCACTAAAGTTAAGGGCGGTAAGTTAAGTAATCTTATACAAACATCTGAATCCAGCCATAAGGGAGAATAAGGGCATGTTCATAAATGTAACTCAACCCTTCTTTGGTTCACAAATACACTAAAAGAATTCAATGTTAATCAAAACATTGTGATATTATACAGCAGAGTTTCCAAACAGGAAGGAGGATACATTACAAATGGAACAAAAGAGCAGATAACTTATTCACAATCTGGATATAAATAAAGTGATTCATCTATCACATAATATACTGTATGTTTGATTTACATATAGGATTTTCTCACTGTAAAACTAGGACACATTTGGCACAAAGGCAATGTAACAATACTATACACAATCTACACAAAAATCTCTAAAAACACAGCGATCAAGTACAATGACTGTGTTATATATTTCCACCTATGTAATATTAAAGGGAAATAACAGCTATAGGGTACAATGTGGCGGTGCATCTGGCTTGATAATTACACAGACGACATGGAGCACCAACAGTCAGTACATCATATATTATATTAATACTGTTTATGTCAATGCTATAAGGTTCCCATTGTGCTCTGATACTTGTGAAAAAATATTTTGATCTCATTTTGTTTTTAATATTGACCTTCATATAGTACAACAGTAAAATAAGTTCTTTGTAGCTGCTATAGAAAGAATCATTGAAGTGCTCAGATATTCTTGCTATTGTGTTAATCTCATTTAATCAACATTATTATATATACGTTCATTTCCAGTTAAAGCTGAAGTAGGCGAGATTGGAGCAAATATGATTAAAAAAAGTTATTTTTATAAAACGGTCATGAAACAGGTAACCTGAAAAAAAATCATGTCCTCTGGTGCTCCTAATGGCATCTGCAAGATTTCACAGACCGGGGGAAAACAAGCAGTCAGAGCTGATCTGAGGTCCGCTGTCCAGCTGCTGTCTATGAGTGCCGGCTGTCAATCACTCGCGAACTCCGATCAAACGGTCAAACTAGACAGCGCTGATCAATATGAATCAATATTATGTTACTGTAATGCCTATTTCTCGCCTCAAATGTTTTCAGAATCATCTTGTAGTGCACGGTTTAGCTGTAAAATGAGAAAGTTTGTGACGCAGCAGCCATTGTGAAATCTGTTGAAGAAAATGGCAAGTTCCGGTCACATGACCGGAGCACAGCCAGTAGGAACGCTCTCTCTCTGAAATTACCTGTGATTGGTCAAAGTAGATTTTTTAGAGCCTGAAAACAGAGCCATGATGAGGTGCAGAAGTCTAGTTATCTCTCAGAACACTTGAATTACAATATGCTGAAAGGTTATTATGGAATTTTTGCCCAATGATGCCAAACATATACTGCCTACTGCCACTTTAACATAGCAAGAATACCAGTGTGCTTTTGTGATTCTCTCTGTTTGTCCTTTTTACTCAGATAACCTTGTGTGCAAATGTTTTGAATACATGTCGTCGCTGCTAAAGACAGAAGAGACAGAGAAGAGACACACAGGGCGTATTATTTCTTGTGCATTGCCAGAGAAGATCTGTAAGCAAAAATGTCAACGTCTTTATGAGACAAAAGGGACACGAAGCCAAGCTCAAGGCTCTCCAGAGTCGGAAATGCTTGGGGGGGAAAAAAGGGTTTAGGTGTGGCTCTTACAAGTCTTGCCCCAGTCGCTCAATCTCCTCGATCAGGAAGTCGATGTCTGACCTGGTAGCAGCGGGGTTCGAGATGACCATGCGGAAGAAGTTGACCTTGTTTCCTTGTGGCTGGTAGCCCACCATCGTAGTCCCAGACTCCATCATCATCGCCTTGATCTTTGGAGCCACCTGTTGTGGGAAAACATACAGTGTTAACACGCAAATGCCGCAAAACTCTGGCTGTCTTCGACCAAAGAAAGTCAACTAACACTCATACGATTTTGTCGACTAATCAATTAATGGATTTAATTGACAGATTTGTAAAAAAAGATCACACAAAAGCACCACTTTGAATCTTGTATTTATATGTGCTCATACGTTTCTTGGAAGTACGTCATTCAGAATGAAAAAAGCATAAGAACTGACTAAAGAAATCTTAGTCGACTAAGACCAAAACAGCCGATTAATCGACTAATCGACCAAGAGAGGGCAGCCCTATGCAAAACACAAGCATATGCACAAACAATATGTCCATGACTTTGCTGTCTGAATCTCTAAATCTAAGTAGACACTACACAAATCAATCTAAGAGGGCAGGTTGGGCAGCAGATTGATGAGTCATTACCTTGTGCAACCTCTCCCGCCTCTCGTCTCCATCAGGTAAGCCGCGCAGGTTCGGTGGGATATACCAGAAACACACATTAGTGTGCTGCGGCTGATAAGAGAAAATGGGAACAACATTTGTAATGACCGCCGATAAAAAAACACCTCCTGTAATTTCAGCTTTTCTTGTCAACTTGTCAGCAATGCAAAATGCTCCAATCAATCCAAAAAGCAAGTTAAGATATGAAATATATTGTTGTGGTTGTTTATCACAAAAGAACAGCAGGTGTTCTGTAAAGCCCAGATACAGTAAGAATAGGTAAAGGCAGTTTTCCTTTGTTGCTGCAGCTGATCATCTTGAGCATCCGATGTATTCTTAATCTAATAATATCTCCTCGTTCAATTAAAAATCTGTGGAAATAAAGATCTCACCTCTCCGTCGAACACCATCTCAAAGCCCTCTCTGTTCTTTATTTTATTGTAGAGGTACGCTGACAGATCCAGGCTCTTGTCAATATGCTGTTCAAATCCCACTGTTCCCTTTTAGATTGAAAAAGAAAGAATAAAGAGTTAATATCACAGTCTAGATATGACAGCAGGGTTGGTAGAAGCTTTAAAATAAAACATCTGATAAAACACACACCTTTGCCTTCCACATGAGCCAGAACTTGAAGATGTCGACATGCCGTCCACACTGAATGGCTTTGTCACCCGTGTCGTATGTAATATCATACTGTTTATCTGGCTGGAAGAGGTAACCAGCACTCATGGAGTTGCAGCCTTGTAATAATCCCTGCAATGGACACAATGGTGGTGAAAGAAACAGTAAGGTTACCAACCACCGGCAGAAAGTGTTTATCTTGTGCTAGTGCAGGAGTGTTATTGTGTGCAGCAGGAAAGCGAAAAACACAGTCTCACCCTCTCTCTGACCAGAACGGCAGAGCACTGCAGCGGCACTCCCATCATCTTATGAGGGTTCCAGGTGACTGAGTTGGCTCTGCACAGATATTGAAACAGTAAACACAGACCTGTGAGTGTGTGTGTGTGTGTGTGTCAAGTCTAGGAGTGGTAATCTCAGAACACATTGATCCTTTCAATTTTATTGAAATAACTGTGCACATGAGTTTTTTGAAAGATAGAGTTTGATTTTTTTGGCACACCAGATTTTAAAGGGTGACTTCAGCAATTTAGTATTGTACTTCCCATAGACTGTATATAAGAAGTGGACGTAGTCACCGTGACGTCTCCCATTTGTTAGTGGACTGCGGTTTTGAAGCCTCATGTTTGGCGTTTTGGCCGTCGCCATCAGGGTTTTTGACCGTCGGCATCACAAGAGGGCGGAGCTATGTACAACTGAACGCTGAATAAGACATTTTTAGGCGACCAAAATGGTTACAATTAACTTTCATGAACTGAAAACACACTGTGAAAGGGTTAAAGTTGTCAGATGAAAGCACGGACAACTTCTAGAAGGCCGTGGTATAGTGACCTGTCAATAACAAGATAGCCACGCCCTGAAGCATACTCTGATTTATGGGCTCCAAATGGGACCATAATTTACTAAATGAACATCATGCTGTATTGAAGAAGACTTGAAACTAGCGATTGAGACCATAAACTCATGTTTACAATGTTTACTGAGGTAATAAATCAAGTGAGAAGTAGGCTCATTTTCTCATAGACTTCTATACAATCTGACTTCTTTTTGCAACCAGAGGAGTCGCCAATATTTAAACTGATTAATTGATTATCAAATTAGTTGGTGATTAATTTAATAGTTGAAAACTAATTGATTAATCGTTGCAGCTCTAGTCTCCACTCCGAGCCCATGCCAAAATAACGCTGATGACATCATTAGGTTTAGAATAACCCTAGTGATGTCAGCATTATCCTCCAGAGCCACAGAAGACATTAATAACTGTTTTCACAGGCTGAGTATTCTCTGTGACGAGTAAACTAAACTTGATGCGTAAAATTGGTGGAGACCCCCCTTAAAAAGCATGTTTTCCTGTACTGCATTAATCTTCTGCTTCATTTATGCGCTCTTTTACCTCTCTACTCCATTCAGCTTGTGTCTGTGTTTCCTGGACATCAGCAGACCTCCTCCCCATGCACCCTGCACAGGACACAACACATGTATTAACATTGAAGATGCTAATGTCTATTACAGTTGCTGATATGTACAGATGATGATATTTTTTTGTATTGAAGATTATTGTCTTACATCCACATGAAGCCACATGTTGTACTTTACACAGATGTCTGCAATTTCATTGATGGGATCAAAGGCTCCGTAGACGGTGGTACCGGCGGTGGCGTTCACAAACATCGGAACATAACCCTGCAAACCGGAAACACTGTAGTTAAAAAAAAAGACATTGGCTCCAATTGTGAGCTGAATTCAAGTTCACTGTGTCCCTGTGATTGTTGACATCAAAGAGACGGACTAAAACACATCTCTCGAATAATGCACTCTTCCTGACTGCTTTCCTATTTCTCCCAGTCTGCACATCACTTTGCCTTTGAAGGAGTGGTACTTTAGACCGGGGCAGCATCACATGTGAGCAGACAGAAGCATTAACCTCACTCAAGTAACCTTTCTGCCCCGGCCCACACAAGTGTTTCCTTTGCTACAAGTCCGCGGCTCAGAGGAGAGTTTCTCGTTGTACGGAGTCACTGATGGAAGCAAATAAATGAGTTAGAGAGGGCGATGTCTGAGTCAGTGTTGCTGACATTCACCTTTTGCTTGGCATCTATTACTTTGGCTTCCAAATCAGCAGGAATGACTCTCCCTCTGGAGAAGAAAAAGAAGACAGTAAGTCATCCAGATATTTGATGTTTTACCAGACTTTCGGCATGTGGGTTCAGCATATAAAGCAAACCTCTTATCTGTGCTCAAAAGGATCAGGTTCTCTGTGCCGAAGCCCAGAGCTGCACTGGCTTTCTTGATGGAATAGTGGCTCTGCAAGAACGGATGTTTGATCAGTTTACACATGAGATATTAATTGTCAAACTTTGTGATAACGGCACAGTGATACAGAGACAGTGTCGGACTAACATGCTCTGAGGTGAAGAGGACCAGTCTGGGTGCAGCTGCCATGCCTTTGGTCTTGACTTCAGGGAAGAACTTGTATCTGGCGATCATCACACTGTACATGTTGGAGATCGCTCCTCCTGTAGAAACCAACAACGGTAGAAAGTAATTAAGAACACATTTGAGGTAGTTGTACTTGAGTAATTCTATTTTAAGGTTCTTTGCACATATTTCAGAGGCAAAATTTTAACTTTTTACTCCACTACATTTATTTTATTTACTAGTTACCGCAGATTCAGATTATTAAAATGAAATTAAATCAACAAATAAATCATCATGCATCATTATAAAGCTACTCAGCAGTACAGTATACAAGGTGGTTAAAATTAACCCCACCTTTACAGGATGCAACATTAGAGTGATGCTTACACATTAATGCATCAATAATTGTTGTAATTATAATAATGAGATTTTATATGGGCAGACGCTATTAGCACCCAGGTGTCAGTAGAAAACAATACTATCTGAATCCGATACTGTATGTGTATATGTACTGTAGGTATATTTTTCCTAAACCTAACCAAGTAGTTTTGGTGCCTAAACCTAACCAAACTGTGACTGAAAATAATAAGTCAACTAAGTGAAAAATAGACTTCTCACAGGACTTGAACACCAGTCTCTGGGGTGAAAATCCTGAATTAGACTCATTCATCCACCACAACCTAATCTTTGAGTGTTCTTTGTCACTCTATATATTACTACTACTATTACCGAGTGTAAATAGCTGAATAGCTGCCATGTTACTATTCTCACCCGGGTGCAAATAGACACTCTGTTTTATATATCATTCTGAAATGCACTGTTCTGCATAATGAGTACTTTAATATATTTTGATGCCAACACTTGCAGGACTTTTACTCCAGTAAAAATTTGAATGCATGACTGACTTGTATAAGAGTATGTGTACATTGTGGTATTGCCACTTAAGTAAAAGATCAGGGTATTTCACCTACCACTGGAAACCAGATGAGCTCTTTCAGATGTTAAAGAGGACCTATTATGCTCATTTTCAGGTGCATACTTGTATTTTAGGTTTCTACAAGAACATGTTTACATGCTTTAATGTAAAAAAAAAACAACTTCATTTTTTTCATACTGGCTGTGCTACGGCACTTCTTCTGCAGCACCCTCCCCTCTCCCGAAAAGCCCAGTCTGCTCCGATTGATCAGCTGGCTCACTCTGTTGTGATTGGCCAACTGAACCAAACTCTTTGGACTTTGCTCCAGCTCCGCTCTAACTAGCCTTGTTTGAAGGCGTGCCAAACTAGCTGTTAGGAAGGTATTATGCAAACTTGTTACATGGTGACATCGCTATGTTACAGAAGAAAGGGCGGGACTTAAAGCAAGGCGTTTCAGACAGTTCAGGAGCAGTGTCTATGCAGGGGAGAGTAACTCCCTTTGATGTGGACTTTGGGCTTTGTAACTCTGCAGACCTTTTACATCCACAAAAACTATATAACACACTAAAGGAAAGGGAAAAAGCACAAAAGCATAAAAAGTCCTCCTTAAAACTACAAATTCAGAACCAAAGCTAAAAAAAAAAAAAAAAAACAGAACATTTGGTGGTATCTCGTAAAGTATGGTATAATAAAGTGTGACATGTTGGCATGAGGGCTCAGAGTTATTGAGGTGCTGGTTTGGCTCTAACCTGGAGAAAATATCCCATCACCCTCTCCTTCAGGCCAGCCGACCATCTCTCTCATCTTCTTCAGTGTCAGCTGCTCCATGAGCACAAAGACAGGAGCGATCTCGTAGGTAAACCTCGAACCAATCGGAAAAACAACAACATTTTAATATGTGATATTGAACACACAGTATAATCTTTTTTAATAATAGAAGTTTTGTTCTCTGCTTATTAATTCAAGTAAAATTCCACATAGGCTGCAAGAGGGACTGATGGGATCAATATGAAATACACTGATATTTAACAACATGCATTTGTACACTCTAATTGTACAGCATGGTTACTGAGCGCGCTGCTCTCTCAGTAGAAATGGAACAGATACAGCGTTGTGTACACAGTCACACTTCAATGACGACACCATCTTGTTGTTTTAGAAATGGCCTTTTGCTGCAGTGAAATGACACAACAAATAACACACGGCCTGAGGCCCATTGATACAGCATCAGGAGCGTGTTTTTGTAGAAATAAGAGAGAAATGTGATGTTAGCCCACTGAGAATATTCGAAATATGAACAATGCACCTTAACACGATTAACATGATTAAAAGCACTGGAGAAATAATAAGAATGGTCTGCTGTTACAATCACAAAAAGTTGTTTCATGCAGGTGCTTTTAATTTTCTCATTGCAGGAATGTTTTTCCATGTTTTATTCTCTCAAGTATATCATATTTTCTCGTCTAATCAAAGTACATTAAAGTCCCTTTGCCTCAGAAAAGAGCACAGTCGATTTGGAATTACAGACCAAGCCGGCTCATCCATCTTCTCCTGACCAATATTCTTCTAATTACATAAGTATCTGTCTATTCATGCAAAGAAGAGTAAACGAATCGGTGGAACATTGCAGAATGTCGCATTGTGCCCCGCAGCATCTTCAGCATACAGTAATATGGAGAGGGGAAAAAAATAAACAAGTCAGATGCCACTTCGCAGATGTCACACATTAATTTCACCGCATCCATTCATGCAGACGACGCTCACTCATTGTGATTATGTAAGACCTGGATGTGATTGTCAGTCTATTAGTGTCAGTCAATATCTGCCAGGGGTAATTAGGGCTGATGTAGTAATTAATAAAGGTAAATTACAAGTATGTAAGCAACCTCCACCCTCTGGTTCAAGTCATCCTCGGTGATGTCGCTTAATAACACACGAGCTGACTACAGTGCTTCTCTCAGGAAGACTGGTGGCTGAACCAGCAAGAAAGAACAAGGAGACATGTTGGAGGGCTGTTAATATAAGTTTAGAGCTGCAATGATTAATCGATGTTGATAATCGGTTTAAAATTGGTTTGAGTAATTATACAGAAAAACTATTTGGTTTTTCTTTATTCCTCTATGACAGTAAAATGAATATCTTTGAGTTGTGGACAAAACAAGATATCTGAGGACGTCATCTTGGGCTTTAAGAAACACTGATCAACATTTTTAACCATTTTTCTAATTAATATCATTAAAAACAGATTAATCAGCAATGAAGATAATCGTTAGTTGTAGCCCTATATAAGTTAAAGATGTTTAACAGAGTTTTATGATAAAGGTCCTAATCCTAATTTAACCTTCAGAAGCTTCACCACTGTGTACTGATACAATTTATGGCAAATTATGGTACCACTTTCTAATAAGGCTCCATTTATAAAACAGAGATTTGAAGATAAATTATAAGCTATTAACAAGAAAAAAATGGACAAATCCATTTTTCTGGTGTTTAACCTTTCTATCTGGTTATACATGTTAGTCATCCATTAATTAATGCTTAATAAGTTGTTGATATGTCTTTTCCAGAAGGTAAGTGGCCATACAGTCCAATCAGTGAAATGGGCTTTTCAAAACCTGGCAACCCAGATTTTGTTCTTATTAATGGCTTATAACTTCTATATCTATCTATCTATCTATATCTATCATCTATAATCTATAATCTATAAAGCATTAGTAAATGATGTATTAATTATGAATAAAGTCTTTAGGTATAGCTTATGAACTCTTTATAAAGAGGGCAGTTTTAGAAAGTGGTACTAAAATGTGTCTATCCATTTACTTTTAGATTTATTTATTTAAGTAATATGTTCATCTGTATTGTCATCTGCATCAAGTGATGTCATTGTGATTCTGCATGTTGTTTTTACCCCTCGAAAGTGTACAGGCTGCAATAATCAAAAAGGTTCCCTGGAGCTGCATATGACCCCACGACTGGTCAAGCTCTTCATCAGCATTTTTATTTAATGGTTTACAATAATGGGAATGGGAAACATGGAACTGGAATTTGACCTGGGACGTATTGTATAGTGCTGCAACTAATGATAATTTTCATTGTTGATTATTTTCTCGATTAATCGATTAGTTGTTTGGTCTGTAAAATGTCAGAAAATGGTGAAAAATGTCGATCAGTGTTTCCCAAAGCCCAAGATGACGTCCTCAAATGTCCTGTTTTTTCCACAACTCAAAAGATATTCAGTTTACTGTCATTGAGGAGTAAAGAAACCAGAAAATATTCACATTTAAGAAGCTGGAATCAGAGAATTTTTACTTTTTTTCATAAAAATTACTCAAACCGAATCAGCAATTATAAAAATAGTTGCCGATTAATTTAATAGTTGACAACTAATCGATTAATCGTTGCAGCTCTAGTATGGTATGCATCTTGGACCACTCGGCCACCAGGACATCACAGAGTTCAGGTCAAGTCTTATCCTCTATAAGTTAATCATCATACACTGAGCTACCAGTTCATAAGGTACACCACTACAGTTATAATATAATATAATAAAATACGAGAATGACGACAGAGATGGAGTCATGAAAAAATAAACAAGTTTCTTCTTGCAATGGCAAAACTCCTCACTGATGGCTGTCCATATTGTGTACAGATGGTCTGCGGGGGAGAGGCTCTTTTCCCCTCCTGGCATTGTTATGTCACAAGACATGAAACAAAGACACCATGTAAACTGTGAATGCGAATCAATATGCAATTTAGTTTGCCCACAGGGCTGAATTATGTGACCAAGGCCTGAGCATCGACAATACTGCGGGGGAGAAGCGGTACAAATGTCTTTTTATTTTCCTGCTTGATTGACAATCTATTAGAGCATGCAGGCTACTCTTCAGCAGCGACAGTAATTACTGTATGTCACTTCAAGTGTTCCTCTAACTGAAAGACTCTCTTCTACATGGGCCATTTAAAAACAATGAGTACAAGAACGCTTTAAAAGAGTAGTATAAAATGAACCTAATGACTTCCAAACTGGATCTATTTCTCATTGCTTATATCTCATATAGTATCTGCATGATTGTGTTTATGTAGTGCAAATATTATATGAAAAATCAGCTGCTAAATGATGCCGTACTCACATGTTAGTGTTGGCTGTAGAGGTGAGCCACTCTCCTGCCAACCCAACGATGTCTAATCCAGTGGACAGCTGGTTAAAGAACCGGGGGTGACCTGCGATTGATAAAGACACAACAAAGCAACATAATCCCTCAGAAGACAATTCATCATTTGAGAACGTGAGAGAGAAAATGGCTTATCTGTAATCATTACACTGGCATGTAAGCTAATGAGAGTTATTGATTGCAGCAGGCCACACTGCTGTGTGCTTTCAGGCCTCTTTTGTTCTCACCTGTTCTCACTCCGTACTTCAAGGTGTCCCTGCAGTCCACCAGGATCTGCTCCAGGGACTCGGGCTGGTCGGATAGCTCCAGGTTGAAGCCCTCCATGCCCTCCAGCAGCTGGTGGGGGTGGTGGAAGTCCAGCACCTTGGTGGATCTGTCAAAGGTCTTCCGGACGTAGTTGGTGAGGATTTCCACAACCTCCAGCAGGAACTGCATGGTCGGCTCCTCTCCATTTTTGGCAGGCAAAAGATCTACAAAATAAAAAT
>CAKAOH010023615.1:0-44676 GCA_916701665.1 Sebastiscus tertius | reverse complement strand
GAGAGAGAGAGAGAGAGAGAAAATAAAATATTTATAATAAAATAAAAATATTTCTGTTTATAATTTTGAATAAAAGTAATATAATAAAAAAAACTAACAAACCGGACACTGTAGGAGTTAAGTACCTCCAGAAGGTGGCAGTAAAGCAACACTATGATGCAAGCTGTCTTTAAAACTCTAGAAGAAGAAGAAGAAGAAGAAGATGATGAAGAAGAAGAAAACAGCCCACAAGCAGCGCAGGCGCAATACGAAATGAAAGCATACGCATCAACAACAACACACTCAGCGTTACTTACCAGTGTGTCAAACTATTGTCAATAACCTTGATGTAAGAAAAAGCTAATGGGATATGCCGAAGAAGAGTACTGTTATAGCATAGCTTCACAGCCAAAAAAGAAACCTGCCTGAAAGGACGTTTTTAAGGTAAAACGGAAGAAGAGAGAGAAGTGAAACCTCTAGCTGGAGCTAATGTAACACTTTTTTTGGAAGTCGCTACAAACACAGTTCCAGAATCGAACGCACTTGCTTCCTGTTATCAGTGTGTGGCCAGTAAACATCCAGCGAACTTGATACAATGTAACAAAACACCGTGGAAGGATTCTCAGTAACAACAGGAGGTAAACAACCCACCGGTGTGTTTTCTACATGAGTCTGTTGGCAGGATGTCGCTGAGTTCAGGCGGTTGGACTCACACCAGTCCCGGTTACACACCGGACCAGTCCGCCGCCGCCGCCCTCCTCCCAGCCAGTCACTATGGGGCCTCGCAGGCAGCACAACTCGGCTGCCAAACCGTCCTCATGTCGGTTCGGGTGTCGGTGTGCCATTCTGGTATTCGGCCGCTGTGTCTTCCTGGAGCAGGTGATGAGTCACTGCGCCTTCAGCTCAGCATGGACCCGGGGAAATCCGGGGAATTCCGGCTGTCGCTGCAGGACAGCAGCGGGACTGGCCGGAGTGTGGTGAGTTCACACTGTGGCTGCAGTTGTAGTAGCAGTGTTGGTGCTTGTTGTGATGCGGTTATTGAGTGGAGGAACACGCCAGTTTAATTAAAATATGTCCACAAGAACACTTTATTATGCAAGGATTTGCTTGCATCGAAGAAAATGCTTTTTAGTTGCATTAAATATATATATATATTTCTTCATATATATATGAAGATATATGAATATATATATATATTATATATATAATATATATATTTTATTTTTAAATAAAAATAAAAATAAAATTATATATATATATATATATATGATTTTATTTTTATTTTTATTTTTTTACATTTATCATTTGATATTGCAATATATTGTTATTAATTGTTTTTTATTTGTTTGTTTTATTGACACAACAAACATGAATTATTTCTGTATTGTTTTCTTCCATTTTCATGCATGTTCTTTTTAAATATCTATATATTGTAATTTGCTTAATGAATTGTATATATGTATATGTATGTTTTGTAAATTCAAGTACTTTACTTGAATTTCGTGGTACTTTACTTGAGTATTTCCATTTTATGCTACTTTATACTTCTACTCCACTACATCCCAGAGGGAAATATTGTACATTTTACCACTGACTCAGTGTTTACTAGGGGCGGACGAAAATATTGAGTATTGCAATATTGTGTTTCGTAATACTATATTAATTCTCAAAAACCCTGTATTGAATTCTAATTAATAGTTTACATGCAAAGTATAACTCAGGAAATGCTTTACTTTATTTGCAAAGATATGCAAATGCAGATCCTACTATAAATGCAAATGCAGATTCTACTATTCTGATTGCATAAAAAGTTAACTTTTTTATGCTCAGATTTTATGCATATAGCAGTGTTATTTATACTATGATAGTTTTCCTAAAATCAGATTTTTTTTAAAAATCACAATATATCGCCTAACTTACAGTATCGCAATATATTGCAATGTATTGCATCGTAACCCCTGTATTGTGATACGTATCTTATCGCCAGATTCTTGCCAATACACAGCCCTAGTGTTTACGATTCTAAAGCGTTCTACATAGACTTCAGAAGTGGCAGACAAAACAATTGTGTGGCTAGTAGAAATGTTCAGTGACCTGCCACAGTGGCACGTGAGGAAAAAACTTAATTTTAGACCCTGGTATCTAGCATTATATAAAGTAATTAAAATGAGCTCCACCTTTACCAGCTGCAACATTAAAGTGAACACATAAATGCAATCCAGTGATATAATATTATTCTGAAATAAAAGTACTTTTAGTACTTTAAGTATATTTTGATGACAACACTTTTGCACTTTAACTTGAGTAAGTTTTTGAATGCAGGACTTTTACTTGTCACAGAGTATTTTATACACTGTGGTATAACTACTTTTACTTAAGCAACATATCTGAGTACTTCTTCCACCACTGATAGGGACCACCTAGAGCAGTGGTTTCCAAACTTACTGGCTTGTTAGCAGGTCAGTTTGTCAGTTTATTTGTTGCAGCATATGTTTATTTAGGATTATGCAACATGTAAGCATAATATCAACTGAAACAATACAATATTAATTTTCCCTATATTAGACAGGGCCTCAAAATTGGATGCATAAACATGCTCTTTTAGGTAACTTGCAATAACCTCAAAGTCATTGCCACGCTGTGAACTTGGAGCCGTTGGGCACCATGAAGGTCAGGGGCGATGGGCGGTTTGCCCAGTTGGTAATTCAGCACCGCTTAGCACCCTGTAAAGCAATGTTTACTTACAACCTCTCATTACAGGTTTCTTACAGGCCTGAAGAGATAAAACTGTCCAGTATTATACAGGAAATAAGATAAGAATAGTGAAAAATCAGAAGATACTACACTTTGGTTTAGCATAACTGCTTTTTATTCTTTATAACCCTATTAATCGTCCAGAGACTCCTCAATAAATCCTACATTCATGAAGTTAATATTTGTTTTTTTTGTTTGAACTGTTTTAGATGTAACTCTGTGGTATGGCTTGGAGGCTGTATAACATTACACTAAAAGGTGTTTTGTGATGGCTTCTCTACTTTGGCATTCTGGCATTACTGTAGCAGTGCATCCATATTTAAATTTGTTAAGGGAATGTTAAAATCATGTTTCTTCTACACCAAGAGCACGCATGCAATCACGCACGTCGTTGCTATTTTGGCATAACGTAACCTATGATTCATTTACCTTCCCCAATTTTTCCTACCTCATCTCCTCTCATTCTTGTTCTCTCTTCCTCTTTTCCCAGACCATCGCTGAGTTTGATTTGAGGACCGTAAACTATGAGGTGAAGTCACCAAAGTGCCACGAGCTGAGTCTGGCGGCGCCTCCACACGACCGCATCAGCTTCAACTTCCGCTGTGAGCAGGAGGCCCAGGAATGGGCTACGGTGGTGATGTCGTCATTGAGAGAAGCACACAGAGGTCAGTCACCCTTGCCAAATACTCGCTGTTCTTTTAGATAACAACCACAGCAAAAAGGTGGGGACAATGTAGATAATTCACAGGATCCTATGAGCCTTTTCAAACCTACAGTACAACATTATAGGAAACCCCTGTTGTGTGTGATTTGGTGGAATTCATTTGCCCTTTACTGAACTTAGTTCTGCGAATCGAGCTTGACGAATCAAGCAGCTTATTTATTTATTTGAACAAAAGAGGTTTTCACTGCCCTCTTTAATGCTCGTTAACGTCACCACAGTCAGCCTCAACCACTGTAACCAAGCTTCATATTTTGGCTTCAGGGGAAATTTCAATAAATTGGTCTGTGCTTACTTACATAATACGCCCTTGTTTACTCACTCACATGCACGCGAACGATAAGGCAAAAGAAAAGACAGATGAAAAAAAATGATATGTAACTGTGGAATGATTAAAACTGCCTTATGGATGACTATTTAATTTAGCAGCAGTGGCTGTAACACAAACTCAGGCCCATTTACTATGTTGCTGTTACTGTTCTACTAAAAAGTGTCCCTGTTAAGACCAGTGGGTAGTGATGTTACGTGCTGTCCTGAGGCTTCGGAGCGTGTGTCGAGTAATCCAGGAAGTTTTTCGCGATGCACGTATCGACCAATGACGTCATTGATGACGTCCGAAGCCTCGCTGCCCGGCCATACTGCGTGAGTGGCTCAGGAAGTGGTTCAGATCCTCACTGGTTAAACCAAAGCCACTTTCCAGAAGCGGTACAGAACACTAATATTACCCCTCCTGCTATTATTATATTATATTACAGTACACTACAGTATAATTATTGACCAAAGGATTGGTTTACACATATAAGATGCATTCCTCACATAACAATTACAGTTTATTATACATGTATGTTATATACTCATGATATACTTACTAGAAAATAGACATTATAATATTATATAGATATAAATGGATTACATGGTTTTTCAAATATTTTCATTTTTTATAGTCACTCCCAACAGACTTTACTGGTGCAAAATACAGTATATCACAGATCACATGGTTTAGATCATATCTACTTGTTTTACACACTTTGACCACCAGGTGGTTTTCGTGTGCACATGAAGCCTCGAGAAATTAACCCTTTTCCGAACCAATTTGCTGGAAAGCTTCAATGCTTCATGAAGCTTCAGCTCGCCATCACTACCAGTGGGCAACCTCCAGTTCTGAAAAGTGAAGCCAATGTAGAAGTGCCTTAATCTAACATTCTTTCTAATAGCCAGCAGGGGGCGACTCCTCTGTTTGCAAAAAGAAGTCAGATTGTATAGAAGTCTATGAGAAAATGGCCCTACTTCTCACTTGATTTATTACCTCAGTAAACATTGTAAACATGAGTTTATGGTCTCAATCGCTAGTTTCAAGTCTTCTTCAATACAGCATGATGTTCATTTAGGAAATTATGATTCCATTTAGAGTAAAATAGACTATAAAACAGGGTATGCTTTAGGACGTGGCTACTTTGTGATTGACAGGTCGCTACCAAGGCGTTGTCCGTGGTTTCGTCTTAGAACATTAACCCTTTCACAGTGTGTTTTCAGTTCATGAAAGTTATTTATAACTTTTTTGGTTGCCTAAAAATGTCTTATTCAGCGTTCAGTTGGGCTTAGCTCCACCCTCTGGTGTCACTTCTGGTTGCAAAAAAACAAGATGGCGAACTCGAGGCTTCAAAACGCCAGTCCACAAACCTATGGGTGACGCCACGGTGACTACGTCTACTTCTTTTGTACAATCTTTGGTTAAGACAAATGTTTCCATTCCTGTGTAGATGAAGAGTTAAATATTTCAGTCTAGGATATATGACTGTTGTTTCTTTCTTGTGATTTCTATCCATTTGTTCATCTAAATGCTTCTTTCTCATTGGCAGTTGCCCCTCAAGATAACGGTCCACAGCGTCCCCTGGATGGTCTCCATCTTCAGAACACGTTGGCCTTGCAACGAACAGGTGTGTACACTGAACATCTTCCTTCCAATATAAATGATCTGTTTTTTATTGATGTGATATAACTAATTCACTGATTCCTTCACTCATTTTATTCATTCATTCATTCATTGAATCATTTTAGCCCTCTAGTGGCTGTTTGGAGGTATGGCAACATCCTCTGCACACACTTGCCCGTATGTTCACCTGTGTGGGCTTGTCTGTGTTTCCTTGTGCATGTACGTATGTGTGTGTGTGTGTGTCCATCTGTAGAGGAAACCTGCATAGAGCTGACCCGAGCCATAGAAGCAGGTGACATGAAGTCTGCTTCGGACTTTGCCGCCACGCTCGCCCGACAACACACCACGCTCAAGATTCAGCCCTCTGCTGGAGACGATGAAAACACTGAAATCAAGTAGGAGCATCGTCATCATTAATTCTGTTTTCAAAAAGATGACTGATGGTCAATAATTGTTACATTTTATATTTTAAAGTGTCATATAGAGCAGATTATGACACAGTTTATACATACAATGTGGCCAATGGCTCGTATTTCATTTTATCTTAACAGCTTGGCTGTTGCAGTTGAGGATTCTTCCTCGTCCTGTTGTGTCACTGTGAAAGTTTTCCCACATATGACTACCGCCGCACTGAAACAGCAGGTTAGTCTGAAGAATGCTTCTCCACTTCATTGAGAATCATGTCCAGTCAATTTCTATCTAACTTTCTTTCTTCTACCACCTCAGATGTTTCTGGAGTACGGCTTTCACCCGCGGGTGCAGCGCTGGGTGATTGGCCAGTGTCTGTGCACCGACCAGCGCTCTCTGGCCTCGTATGGGGTTCGTCAGCACGGTGACACGGCCTTCTTGTACCTCCTGTCGGCCCGTCACGCTCGCTTGACCCTCCAAGTCATCCAGCAGGATCAGGAGAGCGCCCTTCTTCGCAGTCCTCCATCTCTGTCTCTCCCCGCTCCTCCCCAACTCCCTGCTACCTCTGCAAACGGCCCCTCGTCTCTGGACCGGAGGCCTTACACCACTCTGCCTCCTAGACTCCATACCAGCAGCAACACTGGTGAGTGACGATGTTAGCATGTGGGTTTGTGACAGGTGTCAGATCAGATTTACTTTAACTTTTCAATTTCATCGAGCTCAAATGAGATTATACCTCCTTATTTAGTGCGTTAGATAGTAACACAATAAAGGATTGATACACCTGGTGCCCAACAAATGGTAATACCAGTGTAATTTGTTTCCCATCACCATTAATGCCCATGACTATAATACTCTGTAAGTCATAAACTCTTTTAGTAGTAGGTAGAATAAGTAGCCTATAGATGTTTCCATTTGTAGTTCTAACATATTTATGACCTGACCTATTTTCAGCAGCTATACAACACAAAACAAGAGCAGTGCTTTACAAGATACTGTGTAAGAAAATTCAGATGCTGCAACAATACCAGGACAATATCACGACATGGCAACCCCGTTGAATTGAGAACTTTGCATTGAAAACGAGCAATATGCTCTTCTGGCATGACTTTATAACGCCACAGTCTTTTTAGTTGTATCAAAAGTAGTGTAATTCAACCAAAATTGAATGCAAAAAGATCACTGCCCCTGCTAGATGTTGGCTCCTCCAGCTCTACATTACACCCAGGCCACACAGGACGCGTGAGCAGCACATGTGCGCCGTAGAACCTCTTGCTTTTTATTTCGGCGCCCATGTTAACAGGTTAGAGCAGTGAGCGGCTCGGCTGCGTGTCAGCTGCGTCTCTTCTGGAGATTTCGAGGTCTCGCCTATTTTTTCTGTGTGCCGAGCGGCTCACAGCCAAAATAGACAGTGAAAATGTTCTTTTAACCGTATATTGACATCATGCCAGCAACATTACTGTACTACAGTCTATATCTGTAGAATATGTCACAGATATGATAAAAACAAATGTTTATTTTTAACTCAACACTTCCATCTAGAGTTTTGATGGAATGGCTATTATGAAAGGCAAACTCTATGTAGAAAAGAAATGGATGGCAGTAGCAGCGCAGCAGTCGGTGTGGACACCACACGCGAGATAGCCGGTCACGCGCTGCTCATGCATCCAGTGTGGCCTGGGGCTTAGTGTAGTGACTCACACAAGAATATAACAGTGCACAGTAATGGAAAAAGTAGAATATACCAATTTAAATGTGCTTAGCCGTGAAATAAACTCTTGTTGAAAACTTTTTTAAAATGACGTATTACATTTGACATTGCGGTGTTAATTCTTTTAGACCTATTTCTAATGGATTAAAATAAACAACGGAGGTCAGTAGAACAGACTGTGCATAGAGGCACAAACCGTTATTTAACTTAATGGGTGCACATATTGCCACTGGTTGCTTATTAGGTACCTTTTTTCTCCATAAATGTTTCAGGTGGGTCGGAGAGAGGAAACGTCAGTGAGATCAGAGATCTCATCAACCTAGAGATGCCTCAACTCAATGAAGCAATGAGCCCCAACACAGCTTCCTCCCAGGTAGTACACAGGAGTTATGGTGGTTTAACTAGTGTTTATTTATTCACATACAGTTCAGAATGGTCAATGTTTTGATAAAATATGCTCTAATATACTCTTTAACTGACTACTCTGTGCCTCAGGGTTGGTCGTGCCCTTCTTGCACATATATTAACAAACCAACACGGCCGGGCTGTGAGATCTGCAGCACAAACCGCCCAGAGAGCTACGTCGTCCCGGGGGGATACCGACCTGACGCACTGGAACTCAGACGGCTCCAGCAGGAGAAGGAGGCCATCAGACAGTACCAGCAGGTATGAAAAACTCTCTTACACCTGTACCGCCGAGCATACCGTGCACCCACAGTCTTACGTATACAATCATATACCTACTGTATGTGTGAATAAACATCTTCATTCACCCATACATATACTTTTTAATTTGGCGTACAATTTGGTTGCAATTGAACAGAAGGGTTCAACAAAAAGCAATACATTTGAGTAAAAAAGCTGCAAGGCCACACCGGGCTCCAAATTGGAGTAGAAGGAAGTATGAAATTGATTCAAAGTTGACACTTGAATTCAAATTTGCAGGCCCTCTCAGGTTGACTCTCTTCTCTTCTGTCTCTGTTTTTTTGAAGGAGAAAGGGAGAAGAGAGGTGCTGAGGAGTGCTGGGGCTCTAAACAACTCACTCCTGTATAACCTGGACCAGGACTACTGAGCACACACACACAGGCTGTGTCCGAAATCACTCACTACTCACTATATAGTGGACTATATATAGTGAGTTTGCCATTTTGTAGTGCTGTCCGAATGTATAGTGAGAATTATTATACCCTATACAGTTGACTCAAAGTATTCTACAATGCATCGTGAAAAGTAGTGGACACAACGATGGTAACTAACCGAGCACTATATACCATCATGCATTGCGCTGTAGCATCATACCAGCAGACGTTGATCTGGCACATTTTAGTTGTGCGACACCAATGACATAATTAACTTAGCTGAGAAAATGACCTAAGTAGTGTCCAAAAGTGTTTTTTCATTTGACTGATGAGCACTCTACTGTATGTAGTCCTCTACATAGAAGTCCCTGGATAGTGAGTAGGGAGTAGTGAATGAGTGAATGATTTCGGACACAACCACAGACACAGGCAGACGTACACTCCCATCTTTATTTATGTGTCATTTACAGACAGTTTGAACTTGTAGCATCAATTCCGTTGCACTCACCTGACACTCACTTTTAGATCACATGAGAAATGATTACGCACAAGCCTACTGTATGTCTATACTGTACATCTATGTGCTTGAATTGAAAGCATATGGTTCTGTTATTTCTATCCTGAAGTTGAATGTAGGTTAAAGAGCTCATTTGAGGTGCACTGATACCATCATAGCCTACTTAAGGCTTATTTCAGCCTAATATTGATCAAATATATAAAACAGGTGGTGGCATAGGCTTCGGTGGTTTTGCATGTTCATGAGATCCTTCAGTAGAGAAAATCGTTGATTACACATTTTAAGAAAATTTTGGCAACTCTTTTCTGGTGAAAAGTAGAGCCTCTGACAGATATTGGACTTTAAAGGCCGATATTAACATATGAGAGTTTTAAAAAACCTGGAAAAGATGGATTTTTATGTCACATAAACACATAATAAATGAAATAATTTTTGGCCCTGGGGCCTGTATCACGAAGAAAGCTCAACTTAGTCTGACTCTCTTGGGGTTACCTGGCTTCACTACTTGTAAACTCTTTTGTCCCTGTCAGGATCCTGTAGACGTGATGTACAGGTGTTGATCTAATCCTCTGAAGTTAACCTGCAGGTCAGCCACGCAGCATAGGTTGCCATGGTGATCTACCACAGTTAAAAGTGAGCCAGCTTTGCGATAGCGGAAAACCTGAGTGAAGCCCAAAGACATCTGACTAACCCACTAATCTCGCTTCGTGGTACAAGCCCCTGGCAATGTAGATTGGTCAAACTCTGGTGAAAAGGTTATGAAAGACTTTTTCCTTATATTGACCATCCAGCTGGATAATCATGCTCACTGTTGATGACTTTTTAATGAACTCCTAAACAGCAGAGATTGCCACTATATTGAATGTATCAGCCTGATTGTTAATTTTGCACTGTTAGTTGTATATACTCTGTGGAACAGATTCAAATAAAATGTTTATACACAATGTGTGTGCATATCTGTATTGTGACAATACTACAATACTTTAATGTTAAGCATTGCCATTGTGCCCCTATAATAAAAACTTAAAGGAAAAGGTTTATAGGTTTAACCCTCCCAACAACACCACCCCCTTGTGTCAGGCAAGGGAAGAGGAGCGCAGGGAGAATTTTGCCCGGCTAGTGATGATGGACGGCCAGGACCTGCTGCCTAACCCGGAGCCTGTGGACTGTAGGATCTGCTACGTGGACCTGCAGCCTGGAGAGGGGGTCCTGCTGAGAGAGTGTCTCCACTGTTTCTGCAGGTAACATAAAAAAAAAAAAGCTGCTTCTGCTAATGGGATGAGGAAGAAGTGGAAGTGTTTTTCTTTAGCCTGATTGAATATCCTGGCTGTTTCTGTGTGTGTATGTCTGCCCAGAGAGTGCTTAGGTTCAGTCATCATGCTGAGCGAGGAGCCGGAGGTGGCCTGTCCCTACAGAGACGACACATATTCCTGTACCTGCTCCCTGCAGGAGAGGGAGATCAGAGCTGTGAGTAACACCAACAAACACAGTATTTACTCTCATACATAAGAGTACCTTTTTTTAACTGGCATATTAGTAGGTAGTATTATGTAAATCAGTCTTACTCTACATTATGTTTTAAAGAGGACCTATTATGCTAATTTTCAGGTTTATACTTGCATTTTGGGTTTCTAGAACGTGTTTACATGCTTTAATGTTCAAAAACACTTTATTTTTCTCTCACTCTTTGTCTGAAATGCTCTGTTTGAGCTCCTGCCCCCAGGTATTATGCAATGTGTTACTTTCCAGGTATTATACAAATGTATTACTTGGTGACATCACCACGTTACGTGAGAAAAGGCAGGACTTCAAGCAATGTGTTTCAGGCAGTTCAGGAGCAGTATCCCTTTGGTGCGGACTTTGTGCTTTGTAACTTTACAGACCTTTTACATGCACATAAAACGATATAACACACTAAAGTAAAGGTAAAAAGCACAATAGGTCCTCTTTAATTTAGCAAGAAAAGCTCCTTTCAACACTGTCAGTACCGGCCAAGTAGCTGGGGCTACTGCTCTGCTACTTGTTTTCAGCCCAGACTTTGACCTCTCTCCCTGTGGACATTCTTCATATGAAGCAACAGTAGCTGTTAGACATCCTCCCTAGCTTCTAAATAAACTTGTACAACTACGACTGGTGAAGACAATGGTTTAGTTTGAAGAGCAAGATGTGTAGTTGAAAGTAGAACATGGGCTTTGAAATGCCAGCTAATCAAGCTGCTAGACATTACATACAGTATTTGTCATGAAAATGATAACTTTGTATACACATCATTTACCAAACAAAACGTATATGTTTAGTACTATATGTGGCTTGTGTTAAAAGTACAACGGAAAACGTCCTCCTCTTCAGAATTCATAATATTTCATTGGTGTTGTGTTCACCTGTGTTTATTTACTTTCCAACTCAGATTCTAATCTCTTAGTATCATTATTAGGGTTAACTAATCCTTCACATGTTTTACCCTTTCTCCTTTACAGTTGGTGCCACCAGAGGAGTACGAGCGCTGGCTGCAGAGAGGCCTGTCAGTGGCAGAGTCTCGATGTGAGGGCAGCTACCACTGTGCCACCCCAGACTGTCCGGGCTGGTGTGTGTACGAGGACACAGTCAATGTCTTCCACTGCCCCGTGTGCAGGAAACACAACTGTCTGATTTGCAAGGTATGAAATACATATACAATATATAGACACAAACAATACAGTATTTGATCATTTACTCTCATAGTTTCTAGGAAATTGTCTTGGTGTACTTTTTACGTGGGGTTGTGCATTAAATATATGAATAAATGAACAGCTATGGTACAAATTGGGGTAAAGACTGCACCATGTACTAATCACTTAGTCAGAGCTTATTTATAACAACAAGTCCTTTGAAAGAAGCAAGTGATACGAGTCACATGTTTATAATCCATCTGTTCCCCTCAAGCTCACTGCTGTGTAAAGACAGAAGTGTTTCTATCTTTATACATCAGAGACTTTCACTGACGTTCTTTTTCTGTCCCTGTTTCTATGTTTCTTCTCTCCTCAGTCTATCCATGAGGGAATGAACTGTAAGCAATACCAGGACGATCTGGCAGCCCGCGCTATAAATGACTCAGCTGCCAGGAGGACAACACATCTACTAAAGGCGAGCTGTAATACACTATATATACAGTATATACTATATGTCAATGTGTGTGTGCAGTGAAAGGGAGAGAGACCTCCTCTCAGCTGTCTATCACTGTTTTTGGAACTGCTATTACATGTACAGTATTAGTTGAATTTATCAATGGTATAGCCCAGTGATTGACTGCGCCGGGACCCACAGGTGGGTCGAAAGAGATTTTATTAGGGTCGCCAAATAATAATTTAATAATAATAATTTAATTCTATTATTTAACATTAAATCTGCAGTTCCCCCTTTGAGCCACACGAGGGGGGCTGCATGTTCATATTGTTCAGGCAATTGTAACCTACTTATAACATTAAATCTAATATGAAAGGCTAGCGTGCATTCTGTTTGATTTACTGATGAGAGGAAAACAACGAGAGCCTGTCAACTCAGCATAAATGCATTTGTTTGGTCTCATTTATAAAGTATTTAACATGTGTATATGTTTTCAATAACACATGCATAAAACAAAGTTGTGATTTAACCTATTACGTATTCAAGATAATAACAATGTGATGCAGAAATGGCAGTAGAAATGGTCAAAACTGCTAATTTACACACAACTTTGCTCTTCTCTGTCATTTTTAAAAAAGTGGGTCGCTAGAAAAAAATGTTTGGGAACACTTGTATAGCCAATCCATGTCTAAATACAGAGATTATGTGTTATTATCTATAGATAGGTGGCTTTGTGTTCCACGTATTTACAGATCAAACAGAAACTAACACTCATTTCCTGTCTCACAAACAGACTCTTGTGCAGTCAGGGGAGGCTATGCACTGTCCCCAGTGTGGCATCATTGTGCAGAAGCGGGATGGATGTGATTGGCTGCGTTGCACCGTCTGTCACACTGAGATCTGCTGGGTAACCAGAGGACCTCGCTGGGGACCTAGGGTAAGAAATCCCACCTTTCTTACTTTCCTCGTGGCATCTTTCTTTCTTAATGTACCTACCTGATCTTCTACACCCTCGGGATTTGTAAACTGTGATTTAGGAGCCACATTGTGTTGGTGGTCTACATGTGCAATGGAATTTCTAAACCTTTTTAACACGACTTTGTTGAATACTCAATTCTGATTGGTCAATCACTGAGTTCTACGGTCTGTTATTTCTTTATAGCAGACCGTAGCTATGTATGACAGACCGTTGCTACGGACGCAGTTCTGATGTCGGACTCTGGAGGAACATTTTTGTGTCAAATTATTGATTTCTTAAGAAAGTAGCCGTGTAATAAGCGGGATAATGTACAGCGAGGTGGTCATTGTTGTGAAATAAACCACTGCAGGGTGATGCAAGACCTGCTACATCACCCTGTCGCACCCTGTTATACCCTTTCCCTTACAAATATCTGTTTATTGCCTCTCCAACATGGCATAAATCCAAAACACGATGGTTAAAAAAAAACGGTTTTACTTATGTAAGTCAAAGGTTTGACAATTCTTATTCTGATCTTCTCGTAGGGTCCTGGAGACACCAGCGGAGGATGTCGCTGCAACGTCAACAATCAGAAATGCCATCCCAAATGCCAAAACTGTCACTGAAAAAATTTCGAGAGGTCAGATTGTAGAAGGGAATGAAAGACTTGAAATAAACTCTAAAACAGAGAAAAGAGGATTATGGTGAATAGAAAAAAAGTATATTTAAGTCAAAAACTGCAGGATTGTTACATATTGTTATAACTAGAGACATTCACAATTTCCTCTCCGCAAATTTTTAACCATCACTTGTTTCTCTCGGCTTTTCAGAGTATTAACTTTACAATGATTGCACTGCAAATGTAGTAATACAGGTGTGTTGTTTTCTGTTTTGGTAGTGACGTACCAGGATGCATTACATTAAACTGAAGTGGCCTTATTCTTGTGCACAAACGCTGTAGCAGGGTGTTAACGATGACGTTTTCTGGGAAACGTGACAAAATCCTTGTTGTGTCCTTAATATGCAATTTTCTGCATAGAGATAGATCAAACAAGTGTAATGAGTTATATTATATGTTTTGTGTCTGTGATGGTCTGACTGCATGTGTGTGTCACCAAAGAGGTTTGAAATGTGTCTGACTGTTAATCTGAGTATGATATGTTGGTTAGCTGATGCTGAGTGGAACCGGGCTGTTTGCTTTCTGTTAATCACTCACACACGTCTGTATTTGACAAGCGGTGGAGAGGTCACTGAGCTGACCAGCTGAGTGTTACACGGTGACATCATCAATAACTGGCAGAGTGTATTGATTAATAGTCAAGTGTTAATTGCAATACTTGAATACTTTCTGAGAAGGCACATGTAAACACATTTTATAAACAAGCTCATATTCATAAAATATAATAGGGTGCATATGAATTAATTTGTTATTCTAATGCATTAATGGAAATCAACAAGTATCACATTAACCGGGATAAGAGCATGTATACGCTCACCAACTGCACTCTGTTACCCACCAGACTATGACCACGACTACACTACTGCCCCGCACTGACAAGCCACCAACGAGTCTTCACTGTTACTATTGTTAAATATCAGCTCTGTGTTGCTGATGTACAGTTGTGCCTTAATTATCAATAAATACCCTTTAAACTCACAGACGTCTTTGCTCTTTATTTCATTTAGATGTGGCTTTAAAGCCAAATAAATATAGATAAATTATTGTTTTATCCATAATAATTAAATAATAACTTGCCCATGTCCTGGTGGCACTTATTCAACTCCACCAGGTGATTATTAAATGCCTCTGCCTGTTGACGTCATGTGTTTGAAATTCCTGGTGGCCTTACTGCCCGCCGCCGGGTGGCGTTATTGACCGCCGCCTGGTGGCATTATTGAATGCCGCCTAGTGGCGCAAAAAGAGCGCAAGGAACGCCATTCACTATTTCTTTATAAGCAACAACAGTTACAGCTGTTCTCATTGGCTGCGCTTTGAAAGGTCAGCGAGGTCAAATCTGAAATCATTTGAACTTTGGTGGCGATTTCGAGCGGTGCTCCACGCCAAGTGTAGCGCTTCCGCCAAGTCGGGTGGCACGTACTGCTCTCCCCATAGGACAACAATGGCACAGCCAGCGCAGAACGATTTTTACCGCTGATCATTTGCAGGTGGCTTTATTTAGCACAATAATATCCAGAGTATGCACTTGGCACTTATTTTAATTTTTTATTATTCATTTAAATACAAATATGATTGTATGTGAAGTAAAGTGTAGTTGTATTAGCCATTTAATAAGTAAAGGCTGTTCATTTATGCAGCTGGCCTGCTGTTACTGTAACATTCCTGAGGATGGCAGCAGAGGACCATTTATTAATTAATTATTATATATCATATATATGATATATAATATATATCATATATTATATAATATTTATATATTTTATAATATATATATTATATATTATGTATACAGTATATATATATATGATATATATTCCAGTTTTGGTATAGCTGTAGATATTTATGTTATAGAGTGTTATTGATATTGTAAACTCATATTAATGTATTTTATTTTACTGGTTTGTTTATTCTATTAAGATTATTTGAAGTAACCTATAGCAGAGGAGGATTTCCATGCTGTATATGCTTCTAACCATCTCCCTGAACAGACTGGTTTGTTCGCGTCCTCATGGGGGGGGGTTCATAACACGACACCGGCTCCTCGCCGGGGGGCGGAGTTTAAACCCCAGGCAATAGCACAGAGAAGTAAATACCTCCTGTATTCAGTCGTGTTTCCTGTCGTAGCGGGACAGTGAGGGGAGGGGAGGAGAATCATCTGATAATACCCGGATTATCACAAGATTAGCACTCTGCAGCGGCGGACAGGTGAGTAAAAGATGTCGGTTACCGTCACATATTGTTCACATCTTCAGCTCTGTTGCTTCGTATTCAGCTCATGCATGTTCCCCTTGCACACAGACTGAATGGGTTGTAGCCACAGCATGCATAGCAGCTGCTGACCCTCCAGGTATTTAGTTTAGAGTTTATAACTCCATTGCATTAAAGGCACTGCAGCTTTCTCATTTATCCAACTGTTATCGCTTATTGTCTGGAACAGCCCAAACAAAAAGGAGTCTACTCCTGCAGAATGGTATGCTAACCTTATCTTACTTAATGGTTCATTGATAGTTCTGCAGGGTTCTTCTGGGATTTGAATGTTTTGCTGTGATGCAATATCCCTTTAAAATTGCATGCAGTTAATAGATTTAAAGGAGAACTACTTCCATTTTTCAAAAATCCTACATGTTATTCCTATGGTCTAAGACAGTCCAAAAATATTAGTAAACATGAACAACTCTCTTCCAAATCAAAAAAAAACTAGAGTTCTAAAACTCAAACTTGTGATGTCATTGGGTGTACTGCTCCAAAGACAATGAATAGGGAGAGATATTCTAGATGAGTGTATATATAGGTACTTTTTGTATTTTACATCTGACAACACTACAATAGAATAAAGCTCATTTGGGTGTAAAAAAAAAGAAAAGAAAAAAATCCGTCTCATATTCATTGTCTATGGACACAGGTGCAGTTTGCGTTGGTTCTCACTGAACCCCCTAGAAATACATCTATAGTTTTTATAATAACGCAGAACTAATGATTATAAAGATGAATAATATTGACCTTGTTGTGTCTTATTGACAGAATAAAAAAAACAACAAGATAAGAAGATAGATTTGTGGTCTTTTTATTAACGTATAGCCTAATAACATCGGACGCTCTCTGTACACACACTGTTAAATATTCTGCTACACCATGTACACAAACCACGTACCCATCAGCTGTGTGGTCAAGATCGGACTAGAGACGTAACCATTTCAAAAATCGGTGAGTAGTACTTGCTCTCTTCCGACGATTGTGTTTTTTAATCAGAAAACTAGTTTTATACAGCCATATTTACTGAAAATGACATACAATACAGCCAATAGTAGCCTAAGTAAACTTTCAGGCGATCACCTGGTGATCTCCCTCCAGCCAGCTCTCACCTTATTTCAGTTTTTGTAGTAAAATGAGGAGGTATCGTATAGATATTTATTCCTCATTTCGACTTCATGAATCAGCCGTTTCGTGTCAATTGCGGTGCTTTCAAAGCAAGCAACAGGAATAAATAGAAACAGGGCGTCTGACAAAAGTTCAGCTCAAAACAACGCTCTGCACAGCGCTTTCAAAGCGAGCGACCAGTCATTCTTCATTCCAATAGAAAACAATGCAGTCAAACTTCGATTACATCCCACACGTATTGATTGAACTTTGCTAGGCCATGGGAATAAGATATTGAAATTTTTAATTTAGGTGGTGTTCCCCTTTAATAGTATGTTTAAACTCACAATCCTGACATGTTTTGTAATGCAGAAAACCTTTAGAAATTGTCACAAACCAGCTCAAAGTATGAGACAGTGAGGAGAGACGAGCCAAGTTAAAGTGCCAATAGGTGTGTTTTTATTCAGTATAAACAAATGTGACAGTTGAGTGAAAGATAAGCATCAGGAGAGTGTAAAAGTAGTTGCGTCATTGTATCGATTTTGTGAATGAACAAGAGAAGATATCTAATCTCTCCCTCTCTCCTACCTTCTGTGACTTCATTTAGTTAGTCACAGACTCAGGAGCAGCTCTTCTCTCTCTTCACAATGGCTGAGACTAAGGGGAAGTTCGACTTTGCCATCGACCGGGGTGGCACCTTCACCGATGTGTTTGCCCGGCTGCCTGATGGTCGGGAGAGAGTCCTGAAACTGCTGTCCCGGGACCCCCAGAACTACAAAGACGCTCCCACTGAGGGGATCCGCAGAGTCCTGGAAGAGGTAATGTTCTTTTGTTACTTTTCTTAAATATTAGCAAGCACTCTATAGTTAATATATCATTTATACAAAAAGTTTTGTGAGATTTTCAAGTTAGCTGTCTTTACTTGGAAATCACAAATCCTAAACTTTGCCTTTTGAGTCCTTATGTGCTCCTCATTCATTCGGATCAGTTTTAAAATCATACTATGACATGAGTCTGACTCCAGGCACATGGCTTACCTCTGCTGATGCCATTTATGTCAATGAAGCTGTTTTAATTGTCAAAACAAAGAGATTGTGTTTGTAATTGACAACTAGCACCTGAAAATGTGTGTGATTTTGTATTTTCACTGTCGATTAATCTGGCGATTATTTTCTCAATTCACTGATTAGTTGTTCGGTCTATAAAATGTTGTGTAAAAAAAATGTAAAAAATGTCAATCGGTGTTTCCCAAAGGCCAAGATGACATCCTCAAATGTCTCGTTTTGTCCACAACTCGAGGAGTGAAGAAACCAGAGAATATTCACATTTAAGAAGCTGGAATCAGATTTTTTTTACTTTTATTTTCTTAAAATATTACTCAAACCGATTAATCGGTTAGTTGGGGATTAATTTAATAGTCGACAACTAATCGATTACTTGTTGCAGCTCCAGTAAAGCAGGCTGTTGCCGAAAAGGAGCAAGCATGCCTACTTAAAAGAAAGTATTTTTAAAAAAGCGGGATTGAACATTCAAATATATTTATATTGCTGCAGGCATAAAATGTGACTCTGTCTGTATACAGTCATGTGGTGGTAGATGAATGTATGTGTTGCAGTGATCCATGTAGCTTTTCTAGTTCATTAGAGCGGAAAAACAAAAACGAGATGAAGCAGGAATCTCCACTTTCGGCTAATAATTGACAGTTTAATTGCTGTTACATAGTATACTATAACTTTATTAACGAGCAGACAGAAAAAGCTTTAACATCATGTTAATCCCAGTTACATCTCTACATCATCCGTATGAACAGTATATCATAATATACACATTTGTATGAATTTATTGACAGGAAACAGGGCGGGTCTTTCCTCGCGACCAGCCCGTAGACACCTCTTCTATTGGCTGGATCAGGATGGGCACCACTGTGGCAACCAACGCGCTCCTGGAGAGAGAGGGAGAAAAGACTGCGCTCCTGGTCACGCTGGGCTTCAAGGACCTGTTGCACATCGGCACACAGGCCAGGCCGAAGCTGTTTGATTTGGTTTGTAATGCTTGTTTTACTTAACACATTAATATACACTGGGGCTGTCAAAGTTAACGCGATCGTGATTTTTAGGTTGTAGCGGGCTCAGTTTTAAAGCTAGAGTGAAGATACCATATGCCCATACGTGTCATATGAAACTAGAAAAACCTAAGGAATCCATTGGTACCAACCATGTCTTACTGGCTTGTCGCAAAGGAGGTTCAAAAATGCTCCAAACTGTTATGGCCATTTTCAAAGGGATCCCTTGACCTCTGACCTCAAGATATGTGAATGAAAATGGGTTCTATCGGTACCCACGAGTCTCCCCTTTACAGACATGCCCACATTATGATAATCACATGCAGTTTTGTGTAAGTCATAGTCAAGTCAGCACACTGACACACTGACAGTTGTTGTTGCCTATTGGGCTTGAGTTTGCCATGTTATGATTTGAGCATATTTTTTATGCTAAATGCAGTACCTGTGAGGGTTTCTGGACAATATTTGTCATTGTTTTGTGTTGTTCATTGATTTCCAATAATAAATATATACATACATTTACATAAAGAAAGCACATTTTCCCACTCCCATGTTGATAAGAGTATTAAATACTTGACAAATCTCCCTTTAAGGTACATTTGAACAGATCGCGTCTAAATTTTAATTTGGCATTTTAATCGATTGACAGCCCTAATATATACATGCATGTTTAAAATTAAAAGGTGAAGCGAGTACACACATGCTACATGCACATGTATCATCTTAACCACAGCTATACCCAGTCAGCACCATAATGCCTTTTTGACTATATTATATGTGGTGTTCATGTGTCCGTGCACACATGTAAGGTTTAGACATTATTTTGTGTAACAGAGACAGGGGGCAGGTCTTGGAGTTTGCCCCCAGACCAGTTTTACCATTAATGGGTTAAATGGTCACTTATCTATGAAGCTGATGCTTTGTTGCAGAACAAGCTGTCAGAAACCCAAACCTCCTGTATGCATGTCTTATCTGTATATCACAGGCATGTACTGTAACATCAGATGTCCTTCTTGTTAGTACACCTGCTTTGAATTCACGTGCCTTGTGTGTATGTTCGTGTAAACAGGAGGTGGCGGTTCCTGAAGTGCTGTATGAAGAGGTGATAGAGGTGGACGAGCGAGTTGTTCTCAGGCAAGACGGCTGCCAGATGGCCAGAAAAGATCCTAAACGTATTGTCACAGGTGTGAAACACACCTACGTACCTGTACTCTTGTTGTACTACCTCTACATTTTCACATATCAGTGGTGCCGGGAATAGGCAAGGCAATATCCTGTATTTTTTGGTTGTAAATGTAGGAATGTAAGCTCACATGCATGAGAGCATTGCCTGAATGCTTTGCATAATTTGAAATAATCCTCATAATCTCTGTGTGTGTGCTGGTGTCACTCAGGCAGTACAGGGGATTCTCTGGAGGTGTGGAGGGAGCTGGATCTGGAGCGAGTGGAAAAAGACCTCAGAGGAGTTCTGTCTCGCGGGATCACCAGTCTTGCCGTTCTTCTGCTGCACTCGTACACGTCAGTAGTACATCTTGTTTTTGTACCTTTTAGTCATAGAGGCGTATTTACATATTTAAAATCCTAATCTCGTAATCTTGTCCTCTCTTTCTGACATTATCTTTTTCTCCTTCTAAGGTCAACTCTCTAAGATAAGATTTAATTTTTTACTTCTAACTACTCACTTTTTCTCTTTCTCACTGTATACTCAATTATGCAACTCTTGGTCTGAGTCTCTCTGTCTCTGTGGGAGTAGTGGTATGTACTCTGTTCATGTCAGAGGTGTCTGGTGTCCACTAGGCTGTTTCCATTGTATGTGTAGGCCATGTGGTTTACTGGGGGAAAGTTCAGGCTTTTCTTCCCATTTCTTTTCACTTAAACCTGCAGTAGGCTGAATGTTTTTGGCATCATTGGGCAAACGTTCCATAATAACCTCTCAGCATATTGTAATTCAAGTATTCTGAGGGAAAACTACACTTCTGCACCTCCTCATGGCTCTGTTTTCAGGCTTTAAAAATATCGAGCCTGTGACGGGAGACTTTGGCCAATCACAGGTTATTTCAGAGAGAGCGTTCCTATTAGCTGTGCTCCGTTTTCCTGGAAAAAAACGTCATGCATTCTTCACATCAAAAGCAGGCTGATAGAGGAAACCCAGAAAGTCAGGGGAGGTTTCATTTTTTAGGTTCAGTTACAACTTGTTCAAAAAACTTACATACAGTCCCTTTAACTTCAAGTCTATACCTTGAAATCCATTCACACTTTCAATGCTGTTCCCACTTATTCACTCTAGCTGAGTTGAAAAGGCTTCTGGCACAGATAAAGCTTTTAAGTGATAAGACACACAGTACACAATAGACGGTGAAATTGCATAAGAACTTTATGTTTGACTTGCATTCCAGCTTTACCCCATTCATCTCTCTCTCTCTTTCCCTTTCTCTCTCTGTCTTTCAGATGGTCCGATCATGAGAAGGCAGTGGGCGCCCTGGCACGCCGTCTGGGCTTCACCCAGGTGTCTCTGTCCAGCGAGGTCATGCCCATGGTGCGGGCGGTGCCTCGGGGATACACCGTCTGCGCCGACGCCTACCTCACACCCAAAATTCATCAGTATTTAGAAGGCTTTACCTCTGGGTTCAAGGGTGGCCTGAAGGTGCGTTCCTCACAGTGATATGTGATACAAACCACGTTTTTCTTTCATAAAGTGCTTATACTATAGAGGCATAAATCATGTTAGTTATGGCCTCCACCCTACAATTCACAGACAGGATTTTCCAGATGTTCCAGCTGTCAGTTGGAAACCCTGCTTCATCTGAACATTGAAATGATCTCCATGTCTTATTTCCCTCTGTCCTCAGGATGTGGACGTTCTGTTCATGCAGTCAGACGGCGGTCTGACTCCCATGGGGCAGTTCTGCGGTTCACGGGCTGTTCTGTCTGGCCCAGCGGGGGGTGTGGTGGGATACGCCATCACTTCATACAGCCAGATGGAGAAAAAACCTGTGATTGGCTTTGACATGGGTGGTGAGTAGGCGGGATGCAAAGTGTACTGAGTGCACAGATTATGTGTCTTTGATTATTATGTGCATAGATTACAGATTCATTTTTACAGATTCATTTTTACGGCGTTTCATGCTTCTCGGCTTCCTAACTGCCTCTGTCTCGTCTTTCTCTCCAGGAACATCGACGGATGTGAGTCGGTACGCCGGCCAGTATGAACACGTGTTTGAGGCTACCACAGCTGGAGTCACCCTGCAAGCGCCTCAGCTGGACATCAACACTGTGGCTGCAGGTGGAGGATCACGACTGTTCTTCAGGTCTGTTAGTTAGTCGCCAATCTTGACCCATTTTCTCATATACCTGTTTGTATATGCTTTTTGTGGCTGCAGAGGGGGCTACGCAAAGCCTGATAAATTGCCTCAAGTGATGTCACTTGAGTCAGCATCTGAAGACTACAAGTTTGAAAATGAAAAAAAGTCTGGGGGTGTGGAGTCAGAAACAAGTGATCTTACCAGACCTCTGCTGCAGACTTGAGGCCACATAAACTGCTACTAACACAACACACCCGATTCTCTGACCAAACTGTCACTACCAAACTGTCAGATGAGTTGCATTGTGGGTAATGTAGGACAGGTAGATAAACAAAACATTAATTTTGGACCCGTCAAAATTTGAATTGGTTGATTAATTCACAATCATAATATATTTTTTTATTAATGAAAAGCCATACTTTTATTTGCTACCTTTCTAAAAGCTCTGTGAATGTATTTTTTTTTTTTAAATTATTCATCTACAAATGTTATCAATATGACCTTTAAGTTATACAGAGTTTAGGGATATAAAGCATTTGAAGATACTCCAAGAAATGACATCACAATACTGAAAAATACCAATATAGGCACTCGTGGATCAGTTACTTAATCACTTAATTAAGCTTTGCTAAATATTTGCTCTTCACAGATCATCTTGTAGCTAAGAATAATGACCTCTTAGAGCAATGCATATACAGTACTATAAAGGGGGATGCAGTGTCTGAAAGCTAAATGACTATTGAGTTGATCATTCGATGTGATAATTATAATCTTGCCAGTTCACGAACACAAGTCTGGCCATGTGCTCTGACATTAACTGCATCCAGTTGTGTTCGGTTTAACTTTAATTTCAAATCATTCAGGATTTTATTCTAACGTAATCCTTCCCTTTTTCCCGTTACGTGACCTCTCTCCTTTCTGTTTTCTGTCCTTCCTTTTACTTCCCTCTCAGATCGGGGATGTTTGTGGTTGGACCCGAGTCTGCAGGCGCACATCCAGGACCAGCCTGTTACAGAAAAGGTACCAGACTGTTGGTGTTTTCCTCCACCCTTTCTTTCCACAGCTTAGTAGATGGTAAACTATACATTTCTAAGTCACTTTCTCCACCTTCACTGGTTCCGCCTCCCACTCTTTGAATCATTAAATCCAGCCGATCCACCCTCCATGCTGTCAGACAAAAATCCACACAGCTGGGCTCTCTCTGTTTTCATGTCCTGTTCCTTCCCCCTGGACTCTGCTTTAGCTGCATGAAGGTTGCAAATTGGCGCAAGTCCAAGTTAAGATGATATAACTGAAGTTTGCCTCATAGATCTCAGTTTGAACTGTGATGTGTGCCAACAATAAGAAACATGACTCTGACTTCATCACTGTTGAGCTCCAGTTCATAAAACATAATCTGCCGGGCTTTCCCATTTCTCACAGAATCACATAACATATGTTAAAATACAAGACAGAAACACCTAGTGAAGCATCATACACAAAATCGTTTAAACATTTTTTTTTTCCTAGGTGGCCCTCTGACTGTCACCGATGCTAACTTAGCCCTGGGTCGACTCCTTCCTTCCTTCTTCCCCAAGATCTTTGGACCAGGGGAGAATGAACCACTGTCAATGGAAGAAACCATGAAGCATTTCCATCATCTGAGCCAGGAGATCAACCTCTTCTTGTCTTCTAACCAATCACAGGCACGAATATTTAATGAGTGTCAAATCTTCTCAATAATTCTGTAAGGGAGTATTAATAATGAGGCTAAAAAAATGTTTTTGGGGTTTTTCATTCGCAGGTTGGCGCAAATGGGGGTAACCACGCACACAACAGCACGTCAGAGATGAGTGTGGAGGAGGTTGCTATGGGATTCATCCGCGTTGCAAATGAGGCCATGTGCCGGCCAATCAGAGCTCTGACACAGGTATTTTGGAGTTTTGAAGTCTTATAGTATAATAGTAACGCTAAATGTTTAGTTGTTTAATGTGTCGAACGTTTAAAATCACATATTTTTTGGCTCATTTCATATCTTCTCCATCTCCCATCCCCCCGTAGGCTAAGGGCCATGATACATCTCAGCACGTGTTGGCATGTTTCGGGGGTGCAGGGGGCCAACATGCCTGTGCTATCGCCCGAGCCCTGGGGATGAAGACTGTCTTCATTCACAAGTAAGGGTGATATATTTGTGTGTGTGTGTATATGAGAGAGTCGTATTCATGTATGTTTGGCTGTAATATGTGTTTGTGTGTTGCAGGTACAGCGGCGTGCTGTCAGCCTACGGTCTGGCTCTAGCTGACGTGGTGGAGGAGGTGCAGGAGCCGTGCTCGCTGCAGTACGAGCAGAAATCGTTCAGCGAGCTCGATCGGAGGGTGGAGCAGCTCTCAAAGCGCTGCCGCGATACGCTCTGTGCACGCGGATTCACCAGGTCAGCACCCACGAAATACTGTTTGTCCATGCCTTTTCACCGTTAGTCTCACTAAGTACTTAACAAGCAGCCTTGTGTTTGTTGTTCTCTTCAGCAGTCAGATAACCACTGAGGTTTTCCTTCACCTGCGTTACAAGGGCACCGACTGCGCTCTCATGGTCACCGCTGCCGGTTACCCCAGCAACGCCCAGTCCTGTCTGGCTGGAGACTTCCGCAGTGCCTTCACCAAGCGGTTAGCTCATTTGCTCAATGATTTCTTACTTTATTCATGTACTGAGCTATTGGCTGGAACACATATTCACTCATTGCAACTCAATGCGTATCCTCCTCTGTTTACATTGTATAAGCAAATACACCATGAAGTTAATGTGTCATTTTTCCATAGGAGATAAGCTTAGTAAACTTTGGAGCTGACATTTGTTTACACTACTTCGTGGCTACTAATGTTTCTCTAACCTTAATCTCTGTACATTCCTTCCTCCGCCTCCTTCGTTTAGTTATCTGAAAGAGTTCGGATTCACTATCCCAGACAGACCCATCGTGGTTGACGACATCAGAGTGAGGGGTTGTGGGAAATCTGGTATCAAATCGGTGTATAAAACAAAGACGAGGCGCGGACAGGCCAAACCAGTCACGGTACACAGGCTCTCTTATACATACACACAGCTGAACATGTCATATACATGCAAACACATGTACACACTCTCGTAACTTGTTCAAGCCTAACAAAAAAAAACATTTATAAATGTATTTGTTTTCAAAGTAATTAATCTTTTTGATCTGAAATCCTTGTGTTACCTTGTGTTACTATGTGGCAATCTCTGTTCTTCTCTGTAGAAGACCAGGTGTTACTTTGAGGAGGGTTACCTGGACACCAGTGTGTATCTATGGGAGGAGCTGCCATGTGATCACAGCATCCAGGGACCAGCCATCATCATTGACAAAAACAGGCAGGCATTTCCCCCTTACCGTCATTACTAGCTTTCAAAGAAACGTCAATGAAGAATTTTTTTTTTTTTTAGAGATCTGTAGTATCTGTAGTATTTTTGTAGTCCCAAAAATTCCAACAGAGTGAGATGTCTTCTCAAGGTGACCACTTCACATCAGTTTCAGGAGTCACATTCTCCAAGTTAAACTTTAATATATATTATATCAATAATTTAAGATTATAAACTTATCATTTTAAATCAGGACCTTCAGTATTTGGATCAAGTAGCTCTTGTAAATTATGTGTGCCAAATTTAGAAGGCCACAGATGTTAGCTGTCAGTGTGTCAGATACATAATCAATCAACATGTAGGTAAATATGTACGTAAGTATTGGGAATCTGGGTCAAAAATAAACTTTTACCCTACTTTTTTTAAATATAGCATCAGCTATTCTTAATTTTACTTTAATGTTTTTAATTTTTTTTCTGTAAAGTCAGGACATTAAAATCTGTTAAATATGGTAAGATAATGCCTTTGAATTTAAAGTATAGTTTCAAAGGCCTTACATTTTTTTTGATGCTTCATTACTTATATGGATGTGTGGACACATACTCAGATACTTCCACTGTATTTGTTTACTTTTCTGGGTTGAATTTGGAGTGAATTTGGTCTTAATTTGGGTAAAATTAAGTTTTTCAGAAATCCTCATTTTTAATTGTTTACCGTTGTTCTACTCTAACTACAGCTAAAACTTCAAGCTGAAGTAATTTCATTTATTTATTTGTTTATTTTTGTATTTGTATTTTAATTTATTTTGTTAAATTATCTATAAACCATATAGAAAATAAAAGTAGGAAAGACTGTGAATATGATTGTATAACTTGCTGAAACTGAAATATGAACCAAGAAAAACAGCCTGTATTTACCCTGTCTAAACATCTGTGCTTGTATAAGTGTTTTTTTCTGTTCTTTCCTCCATCAGTACCATCCTGGTGGAGCCGTGCTGTGAGGCCCGTCTGACAGAAGGGGGCGATGTTTGTTTGACTGTCGGCTCTGACCCTCACTGCGCTCTGGGCACTGAGCTCAACACTGTGCAGCTCTCCATCTTCTCCCACCGCTTCATGAGCATAGCAGGTACTCCGACAGAGGAGAGAAGATGGAGAGGAGGGAATGAGGAAGGAGTGAAAGGTTGTTAGGGAGAAACTAGGATAAGGAAGAGAGAAAATAAGGGAGTGAAGAAAAGGAGGGATTTGATCATCATAATATGTTCAGTATTAGTTTCTTATTTGCATGCTCAGTTGTGCTCCACCTCTCTTCCTCTACAGAACAGATGGGCCGAGTTCTCCAAAGAACCTCCATCTCCACCAACATCAAGGAACGCCTCGACTTCTCCTGTGCTGTGTTCGGACCAGATGGTGGTTTAGTGTCCAACGCACCGCACATCCCCGTCCACCTGGGGGCCATGCAGGAGACAGTCCAGTACCAGGTGCAGGAAGGAGTTTAGATGTACTACTGAAAGACTAAAGAATTAACAACCCATTGTGACATAAAGGATGTTCTGTTTCTTCTTCTCTGTGCAGATCAGATCACTGGGAAACAAGCTGAAAGAAAACGATGTGATTCTGAGTAACCACCCGTGTGCCGGGGGCAGCCACCTCCCAGACCTCACAGTCATCACACCGGTCAGTCTAACCAGCTTTGTGTCTGCATCCTCCTCTTCTTCAATCTTTTCTTTTCACTACAAACCTCTACTTTTTCTCCGTTAACTCTCCTCTTTAACCCCCCCAGGTGTTTAGGAAAGGGGTGAGCAGCCCAGTGTTCTTTGTAGCCAGCAGGGGGCACCACGCTGACATCGGAGGCATCACTCCTGGCTCCATGCCCCCCCACTCCACCTCCCTTCAACAGGAGGGGGCCGTCTTCACTTCCTTTAAACTCGTCACTGGTGGCGTCTTCCAGGAAGAGGGTAAGAGAGGAGGGGAGGGACCCAAGAATGAATGTGTGAAGGAACAGAGATAATACAGAGCTGTGTCTGTCGACATGTCGAGATAAAAAAGAGTCATAGTGCTGGAAGTGTTTACTATACCAGTGACTTTGCATACTGTAGCCAAATAACGACAAAAAGATGATACTTAACATTACTACCATTCATTTTCCAAAGCTTACCAACGTCCTTGAGATCCACCATTATGAACGCCTAGTCACCTGTATTTTGTTTTAATTATGTGGTAATGCACTTGAAAGGAAGGGCAAGTTTGGAAAACAAACTGTCACTATTTGGCAGCAGACTGACATCTCATATGTCAGAATGTCTTTGAACGCACCATCAAAGTCAGCTTTTAAAATAGCCGCTGCTTGCAGCTGTGTTACAATGTAACAGCAATACAACTTTAACAAGAAAAATAAAGGCGACTGATGCATTACCCATCTTGCGCAATGTTTAATTCTCTATTAAGTTGACTTTTTTTTGCATATTGAAGTGAATACAAACCAGTGGCTGGAAGGTCTGAAATCAATCTAAAAACTTACTGTATGCTTTAGGAAATAGTCAGCAGTAATCTTGAGTACAATGTGTTCATAACCACTAGTATGGTCCTGTTAGGAGAGCTTCAAAATCAACATGAATCCCACTTGCACCATACTTCCCATAATGCTTTTCTCTTTCTCTGTCTCTTTTCCCCCTCACTGGATTCCTCTCTTGCGTTTTCCCTCTGTCTCCATATCAGCTGTAACTGAAGCTCTGATGGCTCCGGCCCAGTACCCAGGCTCCTCTGGGACTCGTAATCTCCATGACAACCTGTCAGACCTGCGGGCTCAGGTGGCGGCCAATCGGAGAGGCAGCCAGCTGGTGGAGGAGTTGATTGACAGCTACGGTTTAGCTGTGGTCCAGGCCTATATGGGATACATTCAGGTAACTGTGGTATAAAAGTAACGTAAAATACTGTTATTGTGAAAAGTAGTATTAGTAACTGGTGTTAATGTTTCAGAGTAATGCAGAGCTGGCAGTGAGGGACATGTTGAGAGACTTTGCATGTCGCCGGCGGCAACAGACTGGCTCCTTGGAGGTGGAGTCGGAAGATTTCATGGATGATGGGACCGCAATCAGACTGCGTGTTCAGATTAATGAGGAAGAGGTGAGCAGGGAGAATCTCCTCATGATGATATTTAACATTTATGCATTATGTTACATATCAATTTACATAAAAACCTCCATCACCACAGGGCAGTGCGGTGTTTGACTTCACAGGGACGGGAACAGAGGTTTGGGGGAACTGCAACGCTCCACGCGCCATCACCCTCTCTGCCCTCATCTACTGCCTGCGCTGCATGGTCGGACAGGACATCCCCCTTAATCAGGTACGGTGGTTTATTCTAGGAACACTTACATGTTTGTTTAGTAATTCTTCCTGCACTCAAAGGAGCAGTGTGTAGCATTTAGGGGGCTCAATTAGCAGAAATAGAATATAATAGAAACACCTGAAACTAAGAACAGTTGTGTTTTCGTTAGCTTAGAATGAGCCCTTCTGGAAAGGGAGGAGTGATTGGAGGGGTACTCAGTTGGTTGCAATCTGCAACCGCACCACGAGATGTCGCCACATCCCACACTGTACCTTTCAAAAATGTATTCAAATGATAAATAGAATGTATTCAATTCCATATAGTTTTTATTATTCAGGTGTTTCCTTTTTTTCATATCCAGGGCTGCCTTGCACCAATCAAAGTCATCATACCCCCTGGCTCGATCCTTCAGCCTTCCCAGGATGCAGCTGTGGTTGGAGGAAATGTACTCACATCCCAGAGAGTGGTCGACGTCATATTTAGGGCGTTTGAGGTGTGCGCCGCTTCGCAGGTGAGAAAAAACTGGATTTGTACGTTAAAAAAGGTAGATCAGCCGGATCAATTATGCCAAAATGTTGCGATAAAGCACATCTGAATTAGTAAATTGATCAACATTTTCCAAAGCTCTGTGTGCATGTACTCTAAAATGGTTCTCTTTGTGTTTTTTTTGCTTATTTATTGTCATTCCTCTTTCCATCAGGGCTGCATGAACAACGTTTCATTCGGCAGTGAGAGCGTAGGTTACTATGAGACGGTTGCCGGGGGAGCAGGGGCGGGGCCAGGTTGGAGTGGGCGGAGTGGAGTTCACAGTCACATGACCAACACCCGCATCACTGACCCCGAGATTCTGGAGAAGAGGTCAGACACGATTCAAGTTTTAGTTAAAGAAAATTGAATTAGTTGTGTCCAGTAATAACAATAATACTGTTTTTATTATTATTGATCTGTGTGTTGCTGCTGTCCATCTGGTGTTCAGATATCCAGTCATTTTAGAGCAGTTCTCTCTGCGGCCCGGCTCAGGAGGCGCAGGACAATACTGCGGTGGAGACGGTGTGATACGGAAACTTCTGTTCAGGAACAAGGTGGTTCTGTCTGTGCTGACCGAGAGGCGATCCACCCGTCCCTACGGCCTCCAGGGTAAACTCTCTCCTTCTGAACTTACCCGCAAAACTCCTGTCATGTTTTCTTTTTCAGTTTTGAAATGATAACATTTTGCTTAGTGACCAATGGCGTCTTTCTTTCTTCTACTGTTTTCTAACCTCTCTCTGCTGGTTAGGGGGTGAGGACGGTGCAGCGGGGCTGAACCTGCTTCACAGAGCAGACGGACGAGTCCTCAACTTGGGCGCCAAAACCAGCGTCAGCCTTCAGCCTGGGGTAAGACTGCGTAATGTGTGAAAGAAATACTATCAAGTATACCTGTTATGGCACTATACACTCCAAAATAAGTAATAATAAACTGAATTTTTGATGTTGCATGAAAACAATATTGTTTTCTAGTGTTATTTACTTCTGCAGTTGTTAATTAGTGTCCTGTGTCTTCTTGAAATGAGGCACATAAGAAAACTAGCCTGAAAATAGTTTATGTATAGCTTTATCTTTCAAATATGGTCAAGTACTCACATTACACATTGGTTAGTCCTTTACTTTTTGAAGTTTTGATGAGGTAACTGTTACTGTAAAGCTGAATCCACTCTTTGCTTTTGTGTCTCCCCCTACAGGACATGTTCTGCCTCTACACCCCTGGAGGAGGAGGATACGGAAGAGAGGTGGACGCCAACAGAAGACCCCAGACCAAGCGCAGGCGCTTGAACGAGGCTTTCCCCGAGAGAGGCAGCGTCTTTGAATACCGAATGGCACAAGAGGGAGTATGAGAAGAAATAAGAGAGGGAGAGTTAACAGATGAGCCAGAAGAGGAGGAGAAGGAAAGAGGTAGGGAAATTAAAGGAACTCAAGCAGAGAGCGAGAGATGGAAAAGACAGAGTGGGGGCTCTTTAGTCAAAGATGGAAATATTCTTTAGGATGATCGAGGAAAGCAGCGATAACAACATTATACTGTGAGGAATAAACCAGATTTCTGCTCGTACAAACAATTATCATCATCAAAAAATATGAATAATACTGTTTTTCAGAATCTGTAAAGGCTGTGCTTACATTAGCAGGCCAAGTGAGTGAATATTAACAGCTTAGGTTAGTCAGATTTGTGTGATGGACACTTTAAGATGTGCTGCTGAGTTAAATATAACATTCCACTTGTTAGTCTGAATAGCTTTCTTATTATTAGCTAAGGAAAATCTGAGTAACCCCTCAGCAAGTTTTACTGTCTCATTTTGATAATACATATCCCAGTGTACATTTTCATTTTATGGAGACCCCAAATTTGCCATATAAGGTAAGACATAGTGTGTATTTTTGCCTACTGAAATGTTTATAAAATAAATTCCAGCCTAACTATGCAAGAAAAAGGCCAGCCATGTGAAGCAGCTGCTAATCTGTTTTAACTGGAACAACCACTTATCTAGCACCACAAAGTCACAAATAAACCCCATTTCTACTAATTAGATTGTCCTCTTTTTGGGGCGCCCCATGTACCAAGGCTGAGTCCTTACCGCAGCAGCCCTTTGCTGCATATCATCCCCTCTCTCTCTCTCTCTCTCTCTCTCTCCCCTTTTTCATAACCGTCACTGTCAAATAAAGGCAAAAAAAATCATCTTTAAAAAAAAGATTGTTCTCTTTTTATTCCTTTCAAAGGAAACAGTAGTTCCTGAGTGTAGGAAAAGAGAAATCTGTTTTGTGAGTCTGTCATTCTGTGAAATGGTTGTAATGATTTATCAAATCATGTTGTGAAATGCATAAAGTAGCAGTTGTGATTTTGTTCTTGTGGCCTGCTTCGTCTCTATACCATATATAAGTTATGTAATGTCTCTTAGCTCTAATAAGCGTAAATTTGATCGCCAGAAGTAAAAAGCTAATGTCAGGCTATATAAGAACCACACCACGGTCGCATGACTTCACGTCACCACCACTAAGATAAAGGCGGACCAGTGTTTGGCGTGATGACGTTCAGTAGTCTCATTTAGCCACTCAATAGCAGCTGCCTCTTTTAAGATGTAAAAGCTTCAAAATTCACGATATTTACTGACGTATTCTATTTCAGGCATCTCAAAAAAGTTTTAGGACTCATTCCTGCAGCACTCTATTACTTCAGCAGTTAGTGAATGAAGCAGCTCAAATGATTTAAATGATACTCTGCTGCCTCCAAGTGTTATTGGTCAGTTAAAACACACACAACCCACCCAGGCCCAGTGGGACTGCCACTCATACATGTAAATTCATGAGGGAGTGTTGTGAGATGCAATCCTGAATGGTTGTGTGTGTGTTTGGGGGAGGGGGACATGTCCCCGTTTAAGTGGCGTCCCCTCCTCCCGTCTTTTGGTCAGGAATGATCAGGGAGGAGAGGAGAGTGGATGGTGAGGGAGTGCAGGCATGCGTAGGCAGCTGATAAAGAGATAGTGGCCACGGCAGTGGAAGCAGCAGGAGGCTGACGGCTGCTGGACGGTTGATGTAAATCAGCTGGCTCTGTGTGTGTGTGTTTGTGTGTGTGTGTGTGTGTGTGTGTGTGCTGGAAACTCTGTGGATCAAAGATAGTTTCCCTCGTTTATAGATCACAATTCCTGTGGTAAAACAATCTATCATACTGAGAGGATTTGAGACTCGCCCCCTGCTGCCTGGGAAAATCTCTCCATCTTCATCCACTGGCTGATGGTCAGCTTTAGGTTTTGGGGATTTGTGCTCTCATTATGGGAGAATGTGAGACAAACAAGAGAGAGAAAACAAGCATGACTCAAGAGAAAGTCCCCATTCATGAAATTAAATATTCACAGTTAATTCAAATGTTTTGTGAAACATAGAACGACAGAGTGATGCGAGTGGCATCAGCCGATATGTCTGAAAACGGAAAAGCGTTCACACAATATTTTGTTGGTAACATTAGAACAGCGTGTCATTAGTAAGGCTCTACATGACCAATGGAGTCCTATATTGAGCTTCCAATGGCTTTTGTAGGGCAAGAAATCTAAATTGTGGTGCAAATACAAACTTCTGCAAGAAAGAAATGGAGAAAATGCAAACATACTAGTATTCAAAGTCCCACTACTGACATATTTTCAATTTCTGTGAAAGACTGAACTAGCTAGTAGTTAGTCAGTTTGTTTAAAGTGAACTAGATACTAGATTTAAAAAAAAAAAATACAGTTATACCTCAAATAAACATGCATTGTTACTTCCTTTTTTTGCATTTTGAGGACTTTTAATTG
Source organism: Sebastiscus tertius (assembly GCA_916701665.1). Classification (NCBI taxonomy): domain Eukaryota; kingdom Metazoa; phylum Chordata; class Actinopteri; order Perciformes; family Sebastidae; genus Sebastiscus; species Sebastiscus tertius. The sequence continues at coordinate 11,125 of CAKAOH010023615.1, read as the reverse complement.
TAATGGATTGTTTGTACATTGTTGTATTGCTACTTTTACTAGTGCCTCTTTACATTTTAATCACCAAATGACCCTAGAGCAAAGATAATGATTGAGATGGTTGGCTATTCAGGAGTTTTTACATTATATATAGTGTATTTCTCATTCATTTCTAGCATTGAAACAATTTAGATCTTTCTATTTACCAAAGAGGAAGATGCCACCGACTGTAAAGAACTAAATAGGCTTTAATTTATGGAAAAAGTAAGGCCAGTTTCTTTGATGTAGTAGTATATAGTATCTAGATGTATGTGTTCTCGTGAAAATGGTCTTGTAACATTAAGACAGCTGTTGGTCAAATTGTGCAGAACTACAGTCGGGCTTTAAGAAGGTCAAGCAAATAAACCGACCAGGACTAAACAGCCATCTGAACAAACATGCTAAAACTGAGTAACATATAAATGATAAAGTGATAAAGTAGAATCCAACGTGTATAAATGCACACCATAAAAAGAAAATAAAGTTGCTTTAGGTTGCAATTTTAGTTACCTTATTGCCATATACAACACTGAGCAGAACAGTTCAAATAAACAACGTTTTATTACATACCCTGTTTAACTCCATAACCTTCTTTTGATACCTTCAACAAGACCACAGGAAAATGGCAAAAACAAAACATTCAACTGTCGAGGTATAGGCAGACATTTATAAGCAATTTCCTTTGGAAGATGATCATAATGACATCAAAATAGTGCAAACAACCGGCAGTGCAAAGTCCACAGGAAACATGTCCCAGCCCATTAAAAAACATGAGGTAGATACTGGTGGTAGTATAGTGGTTGATTGTCTCTAGTGTCCTGAGAACATGCAGCATCTTCGCAGATATATATTCTAAAATGTAGACCATTTTCTTGGCTAAAGAAGTCCAGACTTACAGACACTAAACAGGAAGAACATTACGGTAAACGGACGGTCCTGTATATTTCACCATCTGGACAAACAAACTGAAACTCACAAATAACACAAGTGTGTGATCTGTGCACACAGACACACCCTGTCAAAGGGAAAAAGCTGATGTTTTCACTGAAATCATGCTAGTTATCTACCTAAAAGTCCTATATCTGTTTAAAATGCTAGCAGGATAAACTGTTAAAAAAAGATATTGCATTTAATACTTTGTAGCTTAAATGTATTGTAAATGTACCATCAACAGTCCAGTTAGTTTTTCACCTGACTGCAAAATTCAAGTTTAAATCCAACAATACATTCAGCAGTCACAATAGGGAGACAACATGCAAAGACAATTTGCGTAAGAAAGCAAAATTCATGCCAATAAAAAAACAGTGCAAATAAGATCGGCAGTGCAAAGAGCCAGGAGTAACACACACTCCATCTCATTGAAAGCCTGAGGTAGATTCTTGTTTTGTTGTATAGCTGTCATTTTGTGGTATATTTTCTCCGATGAAACCATGTAATGAAACATGAAACTTTAAAAAAAATAACACTGACTTTTCATCTTGTTAAAAACATGAATCCGCGCCCTTTTTGCATATTTAACGGTCAACATTTCTTGAGCTGGAGGAAGTGATTGAGACTTGATTTGAGGGAATTTGCAGCATTTCCATTTGTGGATCTTGATTAAACCTCCCATCCTGCATCATAGTGGGTTAGCAATTGTGCGTTTTTGAGTGACAGTATGGGCTCAGCATGAGAAAAACGAGTCAGTATTTCAGTCAGTACTGAGGATACCTGTTTAGGGGAGGCCCATTCTGCAGGCTGTACTGACTGGGTGGTTGATGATGTGGGTGAGAGTTCTGATTGGTTGGCACTAACACGTCAAACACGCTCTTATTCGGCGGCACTGATTGCAACATGTTGTCCAGGTCCATGATGAGGGGAGGGGTTTGGACAGAAACGCGTCCACTGGGGAGGATGGGCCAGTAGGTGTGACCTAAGAAGTGACTAGGTGCCACGGGAGAGCTTCCGTAGCCGTAAAGTGGAAGTCCGCTATGCAGCGGCATTAGAGGACCTCCGTTGAACCGCATGCTGGGTGGGGCAACAGCATTGGGGGGAGCATATTTGGCGTAGGAGGTAGGGAGCTCCCATGGAGGTGCGACAGTCTCCCGTCGGGCTGACTTGTGCAGCGGGGGCCTGTAGTCCTCATAACCATCTGACCCAGCCTCGCCATCAAGAGGAACACGCTTCCCAGAGAGAGACATCCCTTTCCATTCCTCATCAGAGGAGGAGGTGGAGGCTGGGCTGGCAGAGCTGGCCGAGGCGCTACGGGCAGAGGAGGCGTAGCGAGGTCGTGGAGGCGGCGAAGGCCGAGGTCGCTCCACCTTGCCCCAGCAGTCCCTGGTAGACACGTCCACATCCTCGGAGGCACTGGGCGGCCGCAGGCTGTGCAGCAGAGAGTCGATGGCGAAGGATGAGTCTAGCTTGGGTCGGAACAAGTCCTCCTGCGGTGGGGAGAGCATGGCAGGGAGGGGGGTGACTGGGGCAGGCGGCGGCGGTGGCGGCTCACAGTCTGGCTTGTGTCCCTGCAGGATGTAGGGGGCCAGATCCTGGGCGAAGATTGTCTCGTCCTGGCGCGACACAGCCGTGTTTTGCCTCTTGAGGAGCTCTAAGGGGACGTGGCTCAGCTCCACCGCCCAGAAGTTGCCTTTGCCCTGAGGCTTCCCCGGGTCCTTTAACACCTACAGGTGGGAGGGAAGATAGGATAGTGAGATGAGCATTCGGCCTGACAACCTAGTCAAACAGGAATGACCAAGTTTCACTGTTAACCATCACAATAAAAGCTTAAAACTGGTTTCAAAGGTTCAATCCAAAGCCCCTCAGAGCGTATTTCAAACAAACCTGAACTCTTTCCATTAAAGCCCACTGACGAGACTAAGTAGAGATTTAAACATGGAGTTGTTTCACAGTTTCAACGTACCTTCACAAAGCAGTCGTATGAGGAGAGGTTGTGTCGCACGGAGTCCCGCCAGCCCTTGTAGTTTCCTTTAAAGAATGGGAAGAGAGTACTGATCTCCTTGAGGATCTAGAAATAAAACAAAAATGTCAGTATATGGCTGTCTGTACAAAGATGCTCCTCTTCACTGTATTTCAGTTTGCATTGGGCCAACGCTGTCTAAATGCACACTGATGTGGTGACTGATAACATTAGAGTTTAAAAGTCAGTGTAATTGAATACATACAAGTGAATGCCAACTACACATACTGTACACTTCATTTGAAAGTTGTTAAGACAAGAATTTGATAATTAAATGTAAGGATTTAAGTTATGTGGCAGTACTTTTATAGTATAACATCAACTGAAAGGTGACTTTACCATGCAATGTATATCACCATGTTATCACTTTTCTGATACAGATCAGTGTCTGGTTTCACTGCAGTCCAACCTTATCAAAGCAAACCGGAATGGTATAGGGGCGGTAGTCACTCAAGTGTCACCAAGAGGCTGCTGGTTTGTGTCACTTTATGAACTGTAAATGGTCTGTCAGTGTGTTATCGATAGATTTTTATAAAGAAAACTGACAGTAACTCTCTGATTCTACTTACTTTCCTGAGACTACACAGTATTTTCATCTGAGATTTGTTTCAATAAAATACTGCAGAAATAAAAAACATCAGAAGCACCATGCACTGTAAACAATTGCTGTTAATTTACAGCAGGATTTCAACAGTATTAACCTGTTATTGCTAAAAACAGTGCTTTACTGTTAATACAAAAGAAAACCTGTTAAATTACGCTCATAGGCCGTTTTATAACTGAACTATAATGCATTCTTAAAAAAACAACACTTTACTGCTGATCAACTGTCTAAAGTATCATCAGTAACAGTTTCATGCAACATTTTGGGAAAAGTGTCAACAAGTCTATTATAGCCTTTTTTCCTAACCTTTAATTGTATTTAGTGTGACTATTCCTATGTCTGTAACCTGCTAAGTCTATTCATCTAGGCAAAAAATAATGTTTATTAAAATGTATGTAAAAAAATACAACCTAAATAGTGCATTAAAGCAAATCAATAAGAATGTAAAAGAAAGTGGAAAAACAGCTATATAATGTATCTTTAAACAGTAAATTAACTGTAAAATACTGTGAAATGAATAAAAAAAAAAGTTTTTCATTAACAGTACAAAGCTGTAAATTTCAGCGACAGTTACTTTTACAGTAACATAAAGGCAACCCTGCTGCCAGTTCTTTACTGTTATTTTACTGGGAAATTCTTAACAGCATACCCAAATGAACCCAAAGTATAGCACACCATGGGCACTCAAACATTTATAAATACGAGAACACAATCTAAATTCATCCTTACATCAGATAACGACAGTTTCTTCTCTGGGGATCTTTGGGTCACTTTATGAACTGTAAATAGTCTGTCAGTGTGTTATCCATAGAATTTTATAGAAAACTGACAGTAACTCTCTGATTCTACTTACTTTCCTGAGACTACAGAGTATTTCATCTGAGATTTATGTCAATAAAATACTGCAGAAATAAAAAACAACATCAGAAGCACCGTGCGTAAAACACACCATGAATCCAAAGTATGGCATACTATGGGCACTCAAACATTTATAAATACGAGAACAATCTTAAATTCATCCTTACATCAGATAACGTCAGTTTCTTCTCTGGGGATCTTTGGATGACCATAGCGATCATAGCGAGGTAGGAGTACGGTGGTTTTGGATACCGCTGGTAGTTCTTTTTCTTCCCACCGCCGGTGCTACTCTTGAAGTGGGCATCTTGAGGATCCGGTGGTACTACGACGTTATCCATGAATGCTGTGGCACCGGTGAGGTGTTCCTGGCGCACTGTGGGAGTCTCCAAGCGCGACGGCTGCTGTGGGACCATCTGAGCCAGGTGGAGAGGCCAATGTTGGGCTGGAGAGCTGCTGCTGCTGCTGGGAGGAAAACTCTGCTGCGCATCTCTGTGGAAGTCAAGTTGATGGCCGAGATGTTCTCCAAGGTGGGACCGAGCGGGTGGTGCCAAGAGGATCTGCTCCTCCGGCCAGTGTTTTGTCATGCTGATGATCAGCCAGAGGGACAGGAGGGGGTTGGGAGGTCAAAGAGTCGGTCCTTAACTTCTGGCAGACTGCTGGCTCCAGGCTGACTCTCTATTTGAAGAGCAAACAATTAACAGTTTCATGTAAATCCCTGCTGCGTAATCGAGGGGAGAATGACGCGTTATCTGAGAGCAGAATGACTGATCGCCCCAGGGGGGGTGCTGGGGAGGGTCTGTGTACGAGGAGGGGCGAGAGAAAGACAGTAAACCTGTAAATAACCCTTATGATAATATCAACATGCCACTGACAAACGTAGAGATTCAGAGTTTGCTTTGGAATCAGCGTTTAGGAGATTTTACGCACGAAGGTCTAAAGTATTAAGTGCGTATTTGGAGTAGATAATATACCCAAAACAAACAATATGTTTATTTTTAATAATTCTAGAGACACTCTGGTCTCACTTTATAGCACACTAAATACATTAATACATCCATTCACTTGAGTGAAAAAACAGTCATGTGTGTGTGTATATGACTTTTTTCACTCAAGTGAATGGAGGTATTGATGTATTTAGTTATAGTTTTGACTGATTTCAGGGCTCCATAACATTATGTTGCATCAATATTAAAAACAAATGTTTGTTGACTATTTTACATCAGGACTCTAAAATTCCTATTATTAATATGAAAGATGGGTGGTGTAGAAAACTGTAGCACTAATGACTTTTAAATAAGACACAACTCCAATTTCATACTAAACCAAGATGCACTTGTGTCCTAATTGAGAGTTGAAAAAATAATTCTAGAGACAAGGGCAACATCCTCATTTTACTTTCTCCATATAGATCATGTATCATGTTGTCTGGGGCTGTATTAAATCATGAAGACCTTTCTCTCGAGAGTACTTGGGCGCAGAGGCGAAAAGTAAACTTGTTATGGGGGATGGGGTGGGGGTACAAGAAAGAAGTAATTTCGATTGAAGCTTACATGCAATCAACAATTTTTGCTGAGCAATATACAAAAAGGAATGGCTAATATACAAACGTTGAAACATTAATGGAATAATCCAGGAATCATTCATTTTTAATAGGCTGCATCAAATTAATTAAGTCTCAAACCATTTTGGAGTAATTTCAGATTGGGAGGAATATACTGAAAGTAGCCAAGTTGCATATTATGATATTTTGCAGATTATAGCCTTATACCAGAGAGTATTTTGAGGAAAATCTACAAATTGTAATCAGCTGATGCAGAATAAATCATTTGGAGACATTATGGTGGTGCGCTGTTTTACGCACAGCATGGTCTCCCTGTTGACTATGCAGGATGTCATTCAGCGTTGAAAGACTAAGTTTCGGGAATGCACGTCTTTTGTTCATGTTAACGTAGTGCTAATGTGCAAACGCTTTCTTCCCAGCAAGACAGTGAAAACAAGTTGGATTAGGAGGAACCCCATTGGTGAGATGGAGACTGTTCCTGAAGGAGGAGCTGCTTAGCATGTGAGGAAATACTGGGGGCCATTCAACACCATTTGTGGGTTTTCTGGCGCTTACAAGCTGCTAAGTGTCGTTGTTGGGTAGGACATTCACACCTTGAACAGGAGCAATTCATGTTTTCCTCAATTGTTGCCTCAAGATATCTCTCAAACCCAAACCAAGAATCAACAAGTAGCTTTCTATATTGTGTTACACAACACCAACTCTGACATTGAGTTGTATTTAAGTTAATTTACTCTGTCTTTTTTAATTTAAATAATGGATATATTACATCTGATAAGATAATGAAAGGCAACTCTTGAATCAAATGATTGTGCCACCAAGATTTGTCACCAGAAAGAGAAACAAAAGAACTGGAAACAAGTCTATTCTCACACTGTGAGACTTTTCTAACTGGTATATCACACAACTTAAACTGTGCTGCAGAATCCACAACTAAGTGACAATTAACCTACATTTTGACATGAAGTGTGTACTCGTTTTCCTTTGATGTCACCAAATAGCATCTGACCACTCCATAATTGAGCTTTACTTTCCAATTCAAGCTGTTTATTGGGTGATTGCATAAATAAATACTATTATATTTTAGTAGTCTTCTTGCACAGATGCATCATTTTCATAGATTTACCCCCCCTGTGTGAAAAACTTACCACGTGGATTTGCAGTTTTTGTAACTTTTGCAGTAAAGCACAAAATGTTTGAACTTGTTTTCCAGGTCAGATGGCTTCCCTACCATGGTGAGTGAGCAACAAACCTCCTTCACCTGCTGCAATTTGCATCAGTGATTTTCTTCTCTGGTTGGTTGCAACACTCTCCCTTGCAGTGAGAAAGTTTGTCCTCCTCTAGTGGTTTCACTCAAAATGTAGTGAGAAGGTTGACTCACTTATAATGAACAGGTCTCCAGAAATCACTGAGGGAGCCTTCTTTGTTCAAAAAGTGAGTTTGATGGAGTCGATGAGATTTTTTTTTTATTTCTTTGTGAGCTGGAAAATCAAACATGTACAGGCAAACCCACAATGTTTGGACCTGATTTACACGCCCTCTCATAGAGAAGTTCTCACACTGATTTAAATACAAACTGTCAGTCTATCTCTTCCTGTCTGCTGGAGTGCCAGTTAATAGGTTGCGCCTGGATTAGTGAGCCACGCATGAGAAGAATGGGAAACCATATGAATAGGATAGCACCCAGGACAAGGCCGTTCACATTAGGCTGATTGTGTCTGGACAAATCCCTCCTAAGCTGCATCCTGAAACTGAGAAAGTTTAGCCCTTTGTGATAGAGACAGAGAAAGTGAGAGGAAGTTTCACAGCTTCATTACTGCAGGATAGTTATTTTTTGTTTGGTTTGCTATTATTTTGTTTTATTTTGGTATTTATTTAACAGGGACAATAAATTTACTGCACCAGATATAGCTAAAAGCTTCTGTAGTTACTGCCCGGAGGCCACCAGTGATGTGCAGGTTGACAAAGTGTTATAATATACACCAACAGACTTATTGTGGGTATAAAAAATACTACATCAAATGTTCTTAATCTTTTGTTTTTTAAGTTAAGAGACATTTGTGAAATAAAGCTAGTGTCTGAGATACCCGGCAGAAGCGTCTGCATCTTACATACTGTATTAGGCTACATTTCAGGGGTCCGTTCACTCAAATTATGACAAACACTCTTGTTTTGCTTTCATCTAGTGGTATCTAGGCATGCAGCTTTTGAGATATCAGACTCTGAATCTGAATTTCTGCCACCACCACAGTATAATGGAGGTACTCAGAACATTAAAAAGTGACATTATTTAATAAATTCAGATGGATAATCCACAGAGCACACAGTCAAAACATTCCCAAAGGGTCTATTTCTTCAGTAGAAAGAAGTTCCAATGAAGCAAAGTCTGTAGATTATTTGCAGTTCTCTGGACACAGTTTCTGGAAAGATGCTTTGCTGTCAATTTTTTTAAATGCTGTAAGCACCACAAATTAAATTCCTTTTACCCCCATTCTATTACAGTGAATGCAGACATCTCAAAGACATATATCTAAAAATCTGGGCACATAAATCCCAAACTATGCACACAAATTGCTGACCGTTAATATGTTTTTTTTGTTCTTTTGTTTGGTAACATGGTGACATTCAATGCAAATGTTCCTATATTTTAAACACTATAAAAGGTACTGCATTGTATCTTATCTCAAGAGCCAGAGATGTAACAGTAGCTCATGCTCCCAATCTGTTTCCTCATTGCATCTCTGCAGAGTGTCATCGCCGTGTTGGTTGGTCAGTTCACTGCAGGGGTCAGCAGGTCACAGGGTCATCCCTGTCTATCTGTTTCTAGATATTAGCAGCTGATGCTGATGCTGCTTCATTTGGTTGGACAATCAGACTTCGAAACTGTTCTACTGTACGGTTGGTTGACTTTCTTAAACTAATATTTAATTATGGGGATGTTAAAGGAACGTGTTTCATGCTTGAGTTGAGTACATTGTCAAGTGAGACTGTAATAACCAAGAGGGCAAACACACCCTGACAGTTAATTGTGAAAAGACTGACGTACGTTCATGTTTGTCAAACCAGATATACAGTATCATATCTGACATTAACTCAAACACAAACAGATACTTATGGCCGCAAACACACCCTTTACATACGATGTGTGTGCATGTCATGTTTTTTTCTCTTTGCTCAAGTGTACTTACCTGTAAAAAATAGAATATAGGTTGGTTTTGTAACACAATTCCTAGTGATACAACTACTTTCAGATAAATACTATCTATAGCATTATTTTTTTTTAAAAAAAAACAGTGTATTAGTTAAACACTGGTATCAGATCGATACTCTGTATCGGCCGATACTCAAAGACATGGTATCACTATCGGGACTGAAAAACAGCAAAAATGACATCATTCTCTGATTATGTGAGGATTTGCAACTTTTCTTTGTCATATATGACAGTAAACACAATATTCTTGGGTCAGTTAATCGATTGAACAAGAAAAAATGAATAGATTAATCAATAATGAAAATGATATCCCATCAATATTGGGACTGAAAAAGTCAGATCGGTGCATCCCTAGGATTAAATCAGATCCCTATTCATGGTAGTTTCTTTTGATTACTTTTATGGTTTGGTTCCATTATATATTTCCAATATTATAACACCTTATTCTGCATCAACAAAAATGCTCCAACAAAAATGGTATCAGTTCAGCTGAGTGAGTCTAAATATTAAAACCATGTATAAGCTGGCATTTTTTTACAGTGTATTACTCCAATGGTTTTTACATTGTTCCATTTCATTTTTGTTTCTATGTTTGTCCATTCCCTGAAATTCATGTTGTATTTCAAATACAGCAAAGCTCCATCAGACTGGAATAATCTTCCTCTTTTTCTGAGATCTATTACCTCTTCCGTTGCTTCAGGACATCTTTATTTTCTCATCTTTAAAACAACCTGTTCATGTTTTTAATTTGTGTGTGCTTATCATCCTCAGTTTATTTGTGCTACATATAAACTGAAGACAAACTGTTGCAATTGTTCTTTATGCTGATGTAATTGATTTAAATGTGGTCATTGTATTACATTTTTCTAGTATAACAGCAGAGGGCTGATGGGGGTCTGGGTGGGAGATGGTGAGCAAGCTGTCTGTATCTGTGTATTTGCATTGTATGTTATGTAATGCTGTTTTGTCTGTATGTGTTTTTGTATTTGTGTCTATAGGACCCCCTCGAAAATGAGATGCTACATCTCAAGGGGCTATCCTATCCTTTCAATAAATTCCAATATTTCATTATATTGCATTTTATGTGCAAATGTGAAGGGACCCTGTAACTCTAGTTTTGAAAGGTGCGATAGAAATTAAGTTTATTTTACTTATTATATATATATCAGTAAACAACACTGAGTCCAGGCTGCAGACCTGCAGTACCCCCCAGCTTGGAGCCTCTGTCGCCCTCTGGTGGAGTGAGTCCTGCGGGAGGAGAGGGCGCAGGTCCGGTTGTTATGGTGAAGCATTTCCCCTGAGGGCTGGATCAGGAGCAGGAGGAGGATCAGGAGCAATGAGCTGGGGACAGCAGCTGATTCAGTTTCACAGCCGCAGACCTGCACAGGAGCTACTACAGCTGACAGGTAAGATGTCGCCACGTTGTTTTCTACCATTTTCACGTCGATGTTGTGCACCAGCTGCTCGCTTTAACATTGTGTCAGTCAGACTACATTGTCGTTGAAGTGACTGTCGTGTAGCTGGAAGGTGAGCTAACCTGAGAGGCTACAGGTAGCATGACACAACATCACAGGTAGCCGACTTTATCGCAACTCAACAGGTGTTCTCACTATATTTTAACATTAATAAACTCGCAGGTGTTAACTTTATCTGCTACCTGGACGCCATGAATGAAGCCAGGTAGTTTAAATGAGCTGTTTACGGTAGCCACCTGTTGAGCCTGTCTGTCTGTGGACCGCTAGGTAGGTGAACGTTAGCTAATCTGCTGCACCACAGTTATAATCCTGCACCCACACAGTGTGAGACCAGAGCTAAAAGCTTCACTTGCTGCTGTTGCAAGCTTTTTATGGCCATTTACAAGCGATGGTACCACTCTGTTAAAGTAAATAGTTTTTGCTTAAATTCACTAATTAATATATA
>CAKAOH010023614.1:38797-74015 GCA_916701665.1 Sebastiscus tertius | reverse complement strand
TTACAACATGGGAAGTCGTTTACACGATAGGCATGGCGTTCGAATGGTTAAGTTGTGAAAACACCGTTGCTAAGCAACGGCAATATTAACGTTACTGTTGCCATCTAGAGGCCACAGAGGCTAACAATTTAGCAAGCTAGCAAGTGGGTAACATAATGCAGGAAATGCAAAGGCATGATGAGAGAGGAAAAGGATGAGGCAGTCGGGAATATCAACATTTTCTTCAGACATATTATAAAATTACGAAGCAGAACTTATTATGTACCGAAAAATTTACTTCCATGGCCTCTGCCATTTCTGACGTCAACAAACACGTCGCAACTCGTGAACTCGGAGCTTTCCACTTAAGAGGTCGTGAATACCACAAGAAGGGGGCGTTCATATGGACTCATGACAACACGTCAACACTCATCAACACGACCCCATTTGAAGGCGCCATATACAGCATGGTGTCTGCTCGGGGCCTGGTTTGAGGAATCAGGCTGTAAGCCATTTGCAAGAAAGTCATTGCATTTCTCAATCCGCTATTCTATACTTATATTTTAACTATTGTTATCCCTTTATGTACTTATGTATAGGCCCCAACTATTCCAGTACTTATTCTTTATTTATATTTCCTAATTTTAGAGCAATGAAGTTACATTTACCAAACAAAGAAAACTGATGTGTTGTTTAAAATGTGTTGCGTGAGTGAAAGTATCCCAGTCGGTGTAAGATGACTTGATCGAGACAGAGGAACCCCTCTGGGACTACTGGATGCCAAGCAGCGGTCGGACCGGCTTGGTGGCTCGTGGTCTAGTCCTGGTCTGGGGTTGAGGCAGAGTGCAGAGTGGAGGCTTGGCGCAGGGCTGCGGTGGGCTGTCAGGTTAGTCTGTGATGGATAGTCACTGATGGTGGAGCGAGTACAAAGACGCCTGTGTTGCTCTCGGGGGTACAGCGGGGAGGGGGTGCGCAGTGTGTCAGAGTCACTCATAACCCTCTGTCATCGTAACCCATTGTCAGCAGAACTAGAGAACTCGCGCGTGTTTTGTAGTCGTTTCAGGGACACACTTGTGTCTCGTTTGAGGAACAAGTCCCCTCTCAGCATTTTGAAGTGAACACTTGAGATGCAGTAAACCAGAGGTCGGGTGTTTGTTTACTGTTTGCAGAAACTGTAGTTGTGTATCTTCCATCCTAAATTCAGTGAAGAAGCCAAACTAGACTAACAAAATACAGATAAGATCAAATATTCTCTCAAGTGATATATAAGATTTAGGGGTGTCACGATATCAGGTTTTCGCTACACAATTATCGAGGCCAAAAAAATTCATGATAACAATATTATCGCGATATCTACAGAAAATAATGCTATCAGTCAAATTCCTCCTTAACTTTTATTGTGTTTTATCCCTTTTTTGGCACTCAAAATACAGGTGTAAGGAGAGTCTGTAACCATAACTGCATATAAAAGTATTTAAGAGGCGCTGGATTATTTACACAATATTATCATGTCTGTATTATTAACATAGCAACATTTAATTTTTTAAATATCACGATTATTGTCAATACCAGTATATCGCAACACCCACATTACGATTTTAACTACATTTGATCTATCTTTATATTTTTGAGACAGGTACTTTATATTTTAGCTGTTTATAACTGATCACACACATGCCTGAGATAACACACAAAAAAATCTTTGTTTATAATAATAATGTTTATAATCCCATTTGATTTTATTTTAAAGAGTAAATCTACTGATGGAACAAGTAAAGATCTCAGAGAAACGAAATAAACAGCAATAAACCTTTAATTTATGTACTATGTATCTGTACATATCATTGATACATTTATTTTCTCTTATTTAAATATCTTGACATTTTTTTATCATTTTTTTAAATCAATTTTTACACACCCAAACGAGGACAAACTAGATACAAATTTAAAATTACGAGCATTTTTAAGTAAATAAAATTTGGGATTTATATTAAAATGTATTTATTTATTATTAATTTATTAGACATTAGAATTGCAATATCTGTCATAAAAAGCAACATATTTTATATATTTTTTTGTATATGAAGACTGACATCTATGGTTACTGTCTAAATGTTTCAGGGTGTAGAGAAAATCCTGAAATCCCCTATTTTTAAAAACTTGATGGAAATGAATCTAAATGTCTTAAAAATATTATATAAATTAGAAGTTAAAAAGGGAAAAAGTTAAATTTGATGTTTCAGTTGATAACTCTACTGCTACTACGGCTTTCTATTACAGTTTCATGTTAATATTTAAAACATCTTCACAAAATATGATCATGATAACTGAAATAACTAACGCTGTAGAAGCCAAATTATTTACACTCAAAATAAGATTTATTCTAAAAATCCTCTTTGTATGTGTGCATAAGTGTGTGTGGGCCCCCATGTGTGTGTGTGTGTGTGTGTGTGTGTGTGTGTGTGTGTGTGTGTGTTTATGTGTATGCAGGGATTGCCCTGTCACTGGCAACACTGCTCCACTTCTCCTCAGTGACAAGCAGCAGCACATTGTGGGACAGCTGAGTGGGGGGGGGGAGGGGAGGGAGGGATCAGTCCTCCTCACCCCAGGTTAGCCTCAAGATCATCACTGACCAGGAGAACTGTCATCTGAGCACAGTCGGGAAATCTCAGATATGTAAGAGGAGAATAACATAACAACGGTGAAGGAGTGTTGATTAAAGGGGGATAAACAAGGATGTTCTATCCACTCAGATACAACATGAGACACTACAAACTGCATTCAGTGGAATATGTGTGTTTGGTGACACTTTTTACGGGTCCTCCATTATCTTAATAGTAACCTAAGAAGTTTCCATGCAATAACTATATGTCGTACAATATATAGGGAAAATAAAGTTGTTGTTTGTTATTTGAATTTGAGTTTATAAGCAAGAGAAATGTCCTAAACTAAAAGCTGACAGAGATTTATTTAGGATTGTATGCTTGCCTATATACAAATTTTAATTTTTTCTCTGTTCAGCAGCGTTCTCCTGCTGTGAACTAACAAAAGGACTTTTTTAAGTTAGCTAGCAATTATTTTTAATTAATTAATTAAGTGTATCAATTGAACACTGTCTCTATTTTCCCTAAAATTAGAACCAAAATACAGAGTCATTCCCAGGCTCCTTTACAATTCATTGTAATAAATTAAAGTTCCTTTCCAGCAAACTGGGAAACTACACTTTCGGTAACTTTTTGTTTTATTACTTTTCCTTAAAGACACTTTTTAATTAATACGTAATGTAATTAAATTGCATCATTAAAGGTGCTAAATGCGAGATTGGGAGTATTTCTATTGCCTCTGCATGGCTCTCAACATGGCGATGGCTGAGCCGGTGCTAACAGCGCTAACAGTGAAAACAACAACAAACAGTGCTGACAGATAGAACAGTGTTTACCTGAGGGGGAACCGGAGGGGGTGGGTGCTACGCTTCTGTAACGGCGCCGGCGTTATCAGTTGTAACTGCCGTATTACAGCAGTGAAGAGCGGCGGCCGTGAGCTAGCCAGTGGGGTACGCTCACATGCACTAAAAGCACACACGGCCAGCCCGGTTATGTCAACAAAGCATGGAGAAACTTGGATTACAACACACACAGACAGAGAGCAACTTCATTCTCTGCTCAGGTAGACATTACTCCTCTATAGCTTTACATAGCGAGTAGTTGTTGGATGCTTTATTAATGCTCCGGATATCATATAGAGAACCTTTAACGTTTCTGTCAACATATAAACCTGCTCAACCTCTATTCCATGACTGAAACAGTGAACATTTAAGTATATGGTGAACATGTGTGTAGGAGCACCATGAACACGGGATACAGATTATAAAGAATGTACAGTTAAGGAAAAAGGAAGGGAAATGTGTTTATTTCTGTATTTAAACTGGAGTGTTTACTGTACTGTATTACTCCTGTTTGGAGTCTGGACTCACGCTACAATCTTCTGGACTGGTTAAGTGCCTTTCAGCAGGGACATGTTCGCCATAGTGACAGCAACAGATGCCCGACTGTGTCGCCTCGGAGACTGTTTCTGTACTGTCGCCATGATAATTGCATGTTCATTGCTGAACGCTTTGATAACAGTTTTTCACACGGCACAATGCAGAACTCAAGATTATGGTGATATTTACACAACATTAATGGTGAAAGATGACAAAGCAGTGTATTCCTCTCAGATGAGCATCAGTACAACACAGTGAAAGCAAATCAATCACCTAACTAATGAATGGGAGCTGATTACTACTCTACTATGCCCAGCAAATTCTGTTGAGTAATGAACCTTACATAAGCTATCTGATGCCCGAAGGTGATGTGACACTACTACGACCTGGCTAATCATCAGGGAGAATACTCCCATTCATTGCAGTTCAGAATGAAGTGCCCACACCTGTGTTTTCACAGGGCTCTGGAGGCCTGGAGAAAGCTTTCTAAGTCAGGGGGGAAACAGTAGTTCTGTAGCCCAGCCACGCTGCTGCTCACTGGGGCTTTTATCGCAGGGTAATCCCCTACAACAAACAGAATGGCCGGCATGTGCATACGCAGCTGTTGCCAGTCTTAGTGCAAGTGGTGTCATGTTAAATCACAGGAATGGACTGAGCCCCTGAGCCATCCGCTGCCCTTCCCTTCACTGGCATCCCCGCTCACTGCGAGGCTCCAGCCAGCACACATGGACAAACACATATACACATACTCATACCTACGTACATAACCCACTTCCCACTAACATACTTTGCAGCACATGGGAGCCCTAAAGTTATTCACTGCGCTCCACCGATACAAACAACCAGATTATTTACATGACATATATTCCAATAGAGTGGTTCAGGAATGAGTCCTAAAACCTGGAAATGAGTTAGCGTTTTAGCTCTCACGGTTCCCTCGTCTGGAAGTCAACGGATTTTTTTTTAACGAGTTTTTATTTAGATGCCTAAAATAAGGTCTGAGGTTAAAGGGACTGTTTGTAAGAATCAGAAATGCTTGTTAACAGCGACACCTGTGGCCGTTAAGTCAACGAAAGTCAGCGTCGGGCTCGCGCTTGTGCTCGCTCTACCTAGACATGAACGAGCATCGCTCAAAACAGTGAGGCGACACACGTCAGCTAAAACCACAATATATATTTCAGCTGCTTGGCAGTAATGTTAGCTGACCAGACAAAGGTCTCTCCATGAATCGCTGCTGATCCTAGTGTTGGCTTTTCCTGCCTCAGCCTCCTGACCGCGGCCGGAGGAAACAGGGGAGACGCCGGAGTTTTGGTCGGAGACGATAACGTTTCTCGCTGCGCTACTAACTCACACTGTTTAACAGACGGGCTTCACTAGATATAACTTTGTGGTTTTGGTGCTTCTGTGTAGTTTGTGTTGGAGTCTTGTCTGAACAGCGTAGCCACACGCGAGCGCGCATGGGACACCGACCCGGATTGATTTACACGTGTAAGAAGTGACAAACAGTCCCTTTAACACAAGCTGAAGGGATTTTAACGTTTTGTTCTACGGCATAAAATACATCAATAAATACCCCACTTGTGAATTTTGAAGCCTTTATGTGTCGGTTGCTAGCAAGTGGCTAAATGAGACTACTATCACGGCGACTCGCCTTGTTGTGTATACTCACGCTCATCCGACCCTGGTGTAGTTCATTTATAGCCTAATGATAGCTTTTTACTTCTGGCAATTGCATTTACACTTCAAAACATAAAAGTGGTGTTCATTTGGGGAGATTTTCTTGCTGAACAAAACACGCAAGTATCATAAACGTGTGTTTGCCACACAGCTTATTTTCTGCAATAATTTTTTGTCGAGGGAACTAGGGCGATACTAACTTCCTGTTTGGCCTACAAAAATACGTCATCCCCGGACCACTCTATACTGCCACAAGTTGTGTGATAACTCACAGTAGGCCTGCCAGTTTCACTTAAGTTAATCAGAAAGCTATCTGACAGGGTAAAGCCGGGCCCTCATAAAATCTATCCAGTTTAATTTGAAGGCAATTTACACCTTGACGTCGCCCAAGTGTAAACCACAATCTGCATAGCTCCTCTAGGAGACACGGCTCAATCCTGTCTGAGGCCACTCGTGTGTATACGACTGTGCTGTTGTGAGATGTGAGTGGATAGCTATGCGGAAACTATGCCCTGAACCCAGTCAGCCCAGCTTCCATATATCATCTTCCATATCAGACCTCCTGCTGCGGATGCAAGGAAAGCTCTACTATGTTTCTCTAATCTAATCTCATTTTAATGTGTCACATCTCTATTCTCCCCCTACTCTTATTTTGAAATTCTCTCTTGTCTTTATGCCTTTTTCTGTATCTCTGGCTCCACTGACCTTCTCCCATGTCAGCACTGGGACAAATTTAGCGTCCTGGTTTCTGGAGCGACCAAATAGTTGGACACAACAGAGGGGAAAGTGTGTGTGGTGTGTGTGTGTGTGTGGAGGTGAGACAGAAAGGTCCTGTACACACAGATACAGTTACAGATATCCAGACACACAACCAGAAGAAAGCAAAGGAGGGTAAACAAGCTGGAGGTATGCAGACGAAGGACACGGGAAGAGAGTGACGCAGATATACTATGTATAGACTATTTATGAAGGTGCATCAAAGTACAAGAAAGCCAGTAACGGCAATAAAATGATAAAAATGGCAAAAGTATGGGAGCGATTGCATCCTAACTATTTTCCCTCTAGGAAGTATTGCGTACGGTACGCCATGGGGATAAAGGGAGAATGTGTTGTGTTATTCTGGGATGTTGGGAAGGAGGTACTGTCGCCATGGAAACATGCAGATCCCCTACCACTCCCTGGGCCGTGCCATTCTGGAGCTGCCAAGCTTCGGGTGCCATGTCACCAGGGGTGTTATGCCATTCTTCGTGTCTACGCGCTGTGACGCGCCAGACACCACGGACAAAGCAGTATGCCATTCTTGAATTAGATGCAGAGAGAGGGAAAAGCATTTTAGTATGGCTGTCAGGAGCAATTAATACTGTCGGGCGAACCTCAGGGAGGACAACAACTCCTCCCTACTACGTGATGTTTGTGGTGGGATGGAAGGTATTTTTCAGAATCAGAAATTGGGGCTTTACAGTTGCTCTTATTTAAACATAAAGAAATGTAAGAAAATATAAATAAAGGAGTAAATAACATGTAAATTATGTACATAATGCTACAATATTGTACATAATGCTACTGTAGAGACACAATATATGTAAAGAATTATAAGTTAGTAATATAATTAAAATAAGAATATAAGAAATATGTTCAAATATTTGCATTTAGACGTGCAATGTATAACATATAACCACAGTGCAAATGAGTAAATACAATACATAATGCTTATAAGTAAATACAAAATGCTGAGAGGTGGGTTCCTATTAAGTGTATTAAATATAAATATATACCAACGACTTTAACGACTTCATTAATTTATTGTAATATTATCAGAGCCACAACAGATCTTTTTGTTATTGTGGTTAAATAAATGTTATTTATGGTGTTGTTAGATTGCTGCTAGACCGCCACGTTAATATTGGTGTGTGCCTCCCTTTGTGTGCGTCAAGCGGGGGAGCAGTTTGACCGCAGTGAAAATGTTGTTTTTGAAAGGCTAAACGCCAACAAATATGGATTGAAGCAAAAGATTTCACTCGATTTTGCTGCTAAGTAACACAAATTTATTTTTATATACAGATTTTTGTATAAATTATCCATTAAGTTTGTTATTATGATTTTAGTTATACATGAGCAAATCTCATTTTGACAACCTCAGAGCAGGCAAATCCTGGCACACCCTCTGTGATCTATGGCGTAGGGGCCCGGATCCCAGGTTGGGAACACTGCTCTAGTTTACAGTATACTGTATGTTGTTGTATACAGTATACTCCAGTCTACAGCAGCATACAGTATACTGTAGACACCCTATCCTCTAGTCTACAGTATACCGTATGTTACTGTAAACTCCAGACTACAGCAACATACAGTATACTGTTGACTAGTTGATAGGGTGTCTGTCCCAAAAATAAGGCAGACACAAGGAAGCAGGACAGTGAGTAAGCAGAGTGGAGTTGCAGGGGCTGGAGAACAGTCAAGAAGGAGAGGACACATGACAGCTGGCCTGTCATACAATGACTTATTCTTCAGCCAAAACACACACACACACACACACACATACACACACGTGGGGACTGTACATCTACTGTCCCTCTGGTCAGCAAGTGAACTAAATAAACCAATCAACTCTTTATCGCTTTACAAAACATCTTTTTATTCCATGACAGGTAGAAAAACACAACTATATCAGCTGAACCATGTATGAGCACATTGTGGTCTTAATTGCAACAATCATTCATTCTGAACCAGTATAGGCTATCAATGGTATAATTTGTACTAAGCCATTTTTAATGAGGTCTGTATAGTAACTTTCCTTTGATGCACAATTACAGAGATAAATACAGGCTACATTAATATTTTATAGCGTTTATATAGCTCTCACAGCAGCTGAGTGCTGGCTCTATTCACAACAGGAGGCATGCTCTATATATGCTTTACATGTTATCACTGGTACTGTACAGCTTCTGTGAGCACCAGACACAATATTGAGATTTCTCCCCACCTGCTGGCAGAAATATTAAGCGCAAGTTAAGAGCAGATCAAAGAGCTATGATACTCCCTCGACACTAAGCAGAGTCAAGAGTTTAATGCTTACTGTCACTGGACATCTTACGTCGATAATGTATTTGGAGACAGCTCACACACTTACTGAAGTCGTATCTATATGGTCCAGCGATACAATCAAAAAATGCAGAGCCATCAAAATAAAATCAATAATAATACACAAATTAAAGTCATTACATGGCAGTGTAACGCTGAAATCAAACCTCCAAACTCCCACTAAGTACTCTGCAGTCATTCTCACTGAGGGTACATTTAATCCTGTTTCCTTAAAGTCTTTCTGTATACATCTTTCAGAAAATAATTTTGCAGTAAAATTACACATTAGAGCTCTGTAACAAGTGCTGCCTTTTTTCTGCTTCATTAGAGGTGGTCATCTAAACAATTTAAACTGAATCATAAATAAATTAAATACAAAATATACAGAAATTGTTCATTGATCATGCGTTCAGGGAGAGATGTTAAGTACCCTTTCTGAATGATAACATTTCAACATTAACCAACAATTATGACTTACTGCAGGCATCCGTGGCTTGGCAATTGTAAATACGGGATTGAATACATATTAACATCAAATTGCTACCCCGAGAGGATATTACAGTAAATACTTCAGCTGTGCATTCTCAAGCCGGTTAGATTCAACTCTACATTTTAAAATACTATGTTTAGAGAAACAGGACTTAAGCCACCACATTTGTATTTTACAGTACATTCAATTATGCAAATAATTATTTTTTTTAAGGAAAAGGAGGATACTTGAATGGAGCTGCAGCTGTTGACAATAAATTCATGGTTTTAAGACTTTCTTTCCTATTCGTCCTTCAATCTTGTCTTTATAACTCAAATCTCTGAGCCACAATACCAAAGAGGGTATAAAAACGGTTAAAAAACAAAACCAAAATGGCCCAGAAGATGCTTTATTCTTGTAGTTAAATACCTGCACTCATCTTTCCTTTTCTATCCAGATTATGACTGAAGTGAAACTAAGGGGGAGAAATCAAACTAACAGAACTAAGGTGAGCAATACTAGTTTTAAATGGCACCATTCAATGCAAAAACCGATGAGAAAATTCACATAGGCTGAAAAAAAACAAAAAACTTTCATGAAATCAAATAATAGCTCACAAAAACGTGCACTCCGTGGTGATCTTCTCATAAATAAATAAATACTTCTGCCTTTGTATATCCCTTATTTAAATGTAGCACCAAAACAAACATTCGGTATGATGAACTCTCGTGTCCAAGGTTTCATCTAACAATACTTCGGAGGCAGTGTGATGCAGAATAAACCATGCAACCAAGAGCAAGCTTCACCAAGTGCTACACTTTATGTGAATCAATATAAGTTTTAAGGGTAAGGTGCATGTTTTTGTGTGTGTGTCAACGAGCAGTGAGTGTGCATGCATCTGTATGGTTTAATGTGTTTGATGTTGTATGTTTTGTTGTTGAGGTCCCTAGAGCCTGACCGATGAGTGCTTTTTAGAGGATGAATATCTTAATAACTTTTTGAATGATCTTCCCACATCCTGGACAAGGAGCCTGGAACTTGTGTAGCCTCCTTGCACACGGGAAACAGGTTAAGAGGTGAGCCGTACGTCCGTGTATTATATTTCCGTTGCGCGGTCGCACTCGACACAGCTTGCAAGGCTCCAACAGTGCCTCGGGCCTAGCTTCTTCAATCTCCATGCCTAGATTCTCCTGACTCTCCCCTCCTGAGAGCTGCTCATCCTTGTTGAAGCTGGAGGGCCAAGGCCCCTTGCCTTTCCCTGTAATCATAGTGGGCAGCGGGCGGTCAGCCGTAGAGTGGGAGGGCAGGATGACCGGGTCAGAGACCGTCCTGCTGCAGTCTGGGACGTCAATGCCGGTGTCGCTGTCATCTTCCTCGTCATGGGTGGTGAGAGAGCTGCATGCTGGGATGTCAGGAACAGAAAGGGAATGGGCGAGTCGGGGGACGTCTTTGTACCAGTTCTTACGTAGAGCCCAGCAGCGAACACAGTACCTCTGGAGAGGTGTGTTATACTTCCTGCACTCTGTGCACTGCCACGCATCCTGAGGGATGAGGTACATACAAAGTCACACATCTGAATCAATCTACAGATAATCAAAACCTAAAACTAACCAAAAAAAACACACCTGTGTGGAGATCTCTGTATCAGTGTCATCACTCAGACACTGCGAGTCTTCATCTGGCTCCTCCTGCATCTGGATAAATGTACAAGACATTTGAACATCTCATATAACATTATCCTCACTCTCGACAGTAAATACATTTATTTCTCATACCAAAAAAATTATATGTGGTATGAGCCTGACAAATTCCTACCTCTCGATCTGCTTTTTCCTCCTTCCCTCCTCCATCATCATCGTCAGGTAGAGCCTCTCCTTCTCCTGCGCTCCCTTCCTCCAGTGCAGCCTCTTTCATCTCCACGCTCACCTGTTCACTCCCGCCCTCGGTCAGGAACCAGAGGTCGTCGGTGGTGTCCGACACGATGGCCGTGTCCTCCTCCTGTGCAGGAGACAGCTGACACATCAGTCAGACCACCACTGTTAGACTCCGATTTATGCCATTTGCCATCAAGTAATTACGTCTGTTAGGTGTTTTTAAAGCTTGAAATCTCTCAACTTGCAAAAACGACATCAGGGAAGCGGTGGCAGATGTTGGGGACTATAGGTGTTTTTGGACCGGAGGAACTTTTTCATAGTTCTAAGAAAGCCGTTTTTTAGCTCTTATTTCAGAGTAGGTACTTTTCCAGCACAAGAGGAACCGTGAGTGATGGGAGTGACGCAAATATACGGCGATTTGGTCGAACACACTAGCCAATGCAGCAGCGGCAACCACCATTTTTAAAAACCTGTTTAAACTGCGTGTAAACAACAGACAACACTGGTTATTATGCCTTATTGCCAGGAAATTCATAAACATATTAATAATGTATCTTGGATTGACATTCCTTTTAGATGTGATACTGTATACATGAGTGACATCTCATTTGAAGGGTGGAATATTAATGGTAAGAAACTGGTACAAACACTGCAGACATCAAGCAAAAAAGCTGTCACAAGAAAGTGGCTAAAATCTGAGCCATCCACCATTGATGGATAGAAATACCATATGAATATATTGTATATATTATGGAAAGGTTGTCATTTTCCCTCAAACTCCAAAAAGATTATGTTTCTTGGATTTGGACCAAGTGGACAGAGTACATTAAACCTAGAAGATCAGACTTTAGCCGACTTGTGAATGAGAATATAATGTAACTTATTTATTATTTTATCACATTTAACAGCTTGCTCTTTATTCATTTTTTCTTTTTTGTAATATCTAAAAAGGTGAAAGCTTCCCATGTTCAATTGTAAACAATTAAAACTAATGTTATAAAAGAAAAGCTCTGGAAGTCTTATGTGTGCACAATGCTGAATGATGAAAGTAAAACAAATGCTTTTCCATAATAAAAAATAAAGTAAATCTCCAAACTTAACCCTGAAACAGCTGTTACTAATGTTATTAGATGAACTTTCTAACAACACATGAGGTTTCTTACTTGGTTTGTGTGGATGTCAGTGGAGCCATTGCTCCTAGGGCTGTAATTACTGCGGAGATTACCCAGAAACCACCAGGGCAGGCCAGAGAGGTCCCACTCGTCCAAAGTAACGTCCAGTTTGGGCCGTTTGCAGGCTGACCGTGGCAGGCCTTCAAGGGAGTCTGGAGAGGTTTTGAACAGTTAAATGAGCAGGTCTTGTCCTGGCCATATTGCTGAGTAAATAACAGACTGTTTGCTCACCATCGTCTGGCTCCCGGGGTCGTCGCTGGGAGGGGGTCTGCAGCAGAGGCCCGTCGGTGCAAGCCTCCAGCCCTGCTTTGACCACACCTCCACATATCTAGGGAGGAAATGTGAAGGACAAAAATTAGAACACAGAGCCATAACTGGATACTTGGAGGACTCGCAGCTCCTTTTCAAGATGGCCTCTGGGTGTGGGGTGGTGGTACAGGGAACAAGGGGCTGGGCAATTAGGGTAAGGATCAGTGGGGAGGGAGGTCAAAACTAATTTAATAATTAGGGCACCAAAACCGTGTAGAGGGTAAAAACAAAGACAGATAGAGAAAGGCGAGGAAGAAAAGCAAGTGTACTAATTAACACAGTGATGAAACTAGCGAGTTAAAGTTTTAGAAAAGTCCAGTAAAAAATGTATTTTCTGATTGTGAATTCTTAGATATATACTCCTACAAGATATTCTCGTACAGTATATATTTAAGAATTCACAATCAGAAAATATTTTTTTTTCACGAGAACGGAAACAAATATCATGAATCTCAGGTCTACTATTGATTATTTTTAATCACAGCTGATAAAGGAAATATGGACTTTTAAAAAACATATTGCAAGTACGATCAGATCTTAAATTTGATAACGATCTTGAAGTGGATTTAACACGTGCAGTAGCTCAATTGATTCATAAGGCCAGTGAGGACAGACCAGAATCTGACTGGAGCTCAACAAGGATTAGACAAAGTCTTACACATAATAAAGTGCTTCAAGGTGGATTTTGGAGGGAGTCGGAAAGAAAGGTGTAGGAACACGGGGGTGGGTTATTGTTAGGCCTGTGGCTGGATCAGGAGCTGCGATCCTCCAGTTTCGGAGCAGAGAAGTGAACTCTGAGACTGACAGAGAGGGTGACTCTGCCCCCCATCCACTGGGTGGTGCTGGTGGACCACAAAAGAGTCCTGGAAACACCACCAGTCCAAACCAAGGATGGGGTTGTACAGAGACGGTGCCACTCTGTACAAAATGCACACCAACGAAGACAGCAACCCTTACCTCCCCTCCTCATTACACACACGCAGACAGCAACTCATTTTATAGTCTTGTGTACTTGGTGCTACACCAAGGTCTACTGATCTCAATCCAATCATTATTAACAGCTCAGCCTGTCAGCCCTGTCTCTTCAAGTGTTGTGTGTAGTGAGGTGAGAAGGGCTGGGGATTTCTGTTTCTCCTCAGCACCATGCTTCGGTTTTACCTGACCACGATCCTCCACTCCGCCCTCTACACATTCACGGCCCACAGAAAGATTCTCTGCAGCGTCTGCATTTCAGATGAGACACAGTAACAGAAAAAGGACATCCCCACCCTTTAATAATAGCAAAACACACTCTCTCACTAAGGCCTTCTTCTGCAGCTTTGTAGGACAAGCTGGAAAATGGTGTTGTTCTGGCCCCCGCATCCCCAAGAGATGCACAAACTATCACAAGCACTCACAAGTTATGCAAAAAGAAAGCTGAATTTAGAATGTATGTATAGATAATCACCAAGGATCTTCACTTCAAAACATATGTTAAAGATGCAAAAGAATTAATCAAACACAAAGGGAAGAGGAAAAAGACACAATTGAATTTCAAGTCATCACAAATGCACAATGTACCAACAGCAGTAACAAAATACATTCATACATTGCTTGTTCTTTGACAATGCCCCCTGACAGAAATATTATGTCACATTCACATAACAAATGTAAAAGCATAAAATGAATGAATCACTTACCAGAACAACCAAGAACAACTAAGTATTTCTTGAGCATTTCATACACCGGGCTGTAAAATGAGAATATGAGAGTTTAGAATGGACCTCTGTAGTTTAGATGTATAATCGAGTGTTGACCAGAAGCTCCATTTGTGGTGCAGGTGAATACCTCGGGTTTTTGACGGAGAAGCTCTCCACCTCCAGCAGCTCTCCCAAAGGGTCATCCTGGCAGTGGACTATGTGTTGCCTCTGTTTGTCATACAGTTGCTTCCCCATGATGTACTGACCCAAGTAGTGCATCACCTACACAAAATAGAGAGCACATTTTTCCTTTGATCTTTAACGTCGGGTGGCTGTGTGTCTGGCCTCTCTAGTCAAGCTTTCACTGCGGAGCTGCAGGTTATCACCCTGCACTGCTCTGCAGTGCACACCGGCTGTGACAGCTCCGTCCTCCGCACAGCGATGGCCTCACTAACCTTATGGTTCCCTTATAGCATTGGGATTAAATCTGAAGTATTGTGAAAAAGGTGCTTTTGCTTTTCGCTTTGCATTGTCTTGTCTGTCAACTCTCTCTCGTCCCGTGTGTGTGTGTGTGTGTGTGTGTGTGAAATATGACACCTGCTACTCTGAGCTGAGACTCTGTATGGAGCAGACACATTCACTGTCAGTTTGTAGCGTCCGTTGTCCGACTTTGTATTGATAACATGCTGCTGATATGCCAAAATTAACTAAATTTGTTTTATTTCTGTAAAAAAAAGCAAAACAACAGTGGGGACCTAATGTAATCGGTTTGTGCCCGACCACCACATTTTTGTGTAATAAAAACACTTAAGTATTGTGGGAGCTGACCCAGAATCACCTTATATATAAGGATGTACCAATGGGAGAAGCTTCAAAGCATTCGGGTCAGCCCTGGTTATGAGCTAGTAAAACAGGCTGCATACTAACAAACATACTTGTCATTTCACCTGACAGCTCACCTCTTTGAGTGTGAAGACTTCTTCCTGGGCTCCGGCAACACGCAGAATCTGCAGGAGAGGGGGTTTTGGTTGAACCTGTGGAGGGGGAAACAGTACCACCACTTAGCTTTAAATGTGAACTACATTTGTAATGTTGGATAATTGTACAGGCAAAAGCAGCTGTCAAAGTTTGCATACCTGATTCCCCTCTCCAGGTAGTGTAGTCCTGCATGATGAGCTTGATGCAGGAGGCTGGGCTGATAGGGAGCTCATAGTAAACCGACGAAATCTGAAATACACAATTATAACATGTAAGATAAACCGGCCTTTAAATTCCCGATCATAATCATCATCATCATCACATAACGCCTCGACGTTACACGTAATACCAACGCCCACGAGGTCACATTGACTTGTCAAATTATTGTAAGCTTGAATTGTTTAGTAACGATACATTTAATAGCAACAAAAAAACAATTTAGCAACGTCAAAGATCGTTGGTCTAATTTATA
Source organism: Sebastiscus tertius (assembly GCA_916701665.1). Lineage (NCBI taxonomy): Eukaryota > Metazoa > Chordata > Actinopteri > Perciformes > Sebastidae > Sebastiscus > Sebastiscus tertius. The sequence continues at coordinate 58,343 of CAKAOH010023614.1, read as the reverse complement.
TATGAAGCTAAACAGACTGCACCAGCTAACGTTATCTTACCAGATGGATGGACTCGTTACACCATCTCCACCATTACTTTCTCCTTTTGCGACAGTTAACGTTGGTTTACGACAGTTGACGTTGGTTAGCGACAGTTAACTGTCTTCAAACTAGTGATGAGAATTCCGGCTCTTTTTAGTGAGCCTGTTCATTTGGCTCAGCTCACCAAGAAGAGCCGGCTCTTTCGGCTCCTCATTTTACCACTTCTACCTTTTATAATTCAGCCAAATTTAGCGCTGTTTTTGACCTATGATTAGTATGTGTGCAGATATATCACTTAAATTATTCAATATAATTATACTAAACCTTATAATTTCCTGAACACCATAATTTTACATGCTGCTTTGTTTCTGACTGTCACTCATCTTGTCTGCTATTCGTGCATTATACTCCTCTCTCCCTTTCTCTCCTCCTCCTCCTCCTGCTCTGTACCTGTAGACCATCAGCGCGCCACACACCCCCGCCCCTCCCAGCTCGATGGTCTGTCATCACCTAACGCAGGGGTCAGCTACCTTTACTTTATTCTCGAAATGTCAGATTTATTTTTTTTTCCTCAATGTGGCCCTAATACTCCGTCGCACCATAGACCTACAAAAATGTTAAATACAATTGAAAATGTAAACATTAAAAACAGTTATTCATTTCCACAATTGTTTTTTATAAATCGACAGGAGAGGAGCTAAAGAGCCGCAGGTTGCGTAGAGACCCCTGACCTAACGTCATTAACACAACATTCAGTCACAGTCAGTGCATGGAGTGCCCGTGGCGCGGAGAAGATCGTCTTGTCATTCAGCCTTTAATTAATTAAAGAAACAAACAAAAAAAAAAAACGTCTCTCGGACGGGAATCGGCTTTTATCGTTCACTTACACGTGCCGGCTCTTTGAACCTACTCGTTCGCGACGACACATCACTACTTCAAACAACAAGGCCAAAACAAACCGTTAAGCCGAGCTGACGTAACGGTGGATAAAAGGATAATATTTAAAACTTGTACAAAAAACAACACAATTACTAGATACTTGTATGTGAACTGGAACATCTAGGTAACTTTGGGCAGGTGACAAACCTGCTATCGTTACTAGCTAACGTGTTAGCATAACGTGCTAGCTACCGTTAGCATGATAGTTACTTCCTGAACAATCCGACCGTTGATAATGTGATAAATGATCAATTAGTTGACTTTACCTCTCAGCTGCTACATTGTTCCTCGCGCACTGTGGCCTCAACAACTACCCGACATCTTGTAAATACACTAATAGGTGATAAATACCGGGTTGTTTTATAACTCTAGCTCTCTCTGACTAACAGCAGATAGTTAGCATCGCTGGGCTACAGATTCAAACGGTTGAATGACGTCTACTTCCGGTCGCACAGCTACGTAGGTGAAGAGTGTTGTGCCTCCTACTGGTTGAATGACGTCATGGCCTCCAGTGAGACAATGCTGTCTGTCCATATTGGGAGCATTAAGACTGTTTTATTATTAAATTAGCCAAAGCGACTGAGAAAAACTGTAATAGTCCCTATAGTGCATTAACAGAGGTGGGAAGTACCCGGGTACAGTTATAAATAACTATAGCTTTGTAGTTCTAGTTGTTATATTTCCACATCTATGAAATTTAGTAGCTTAGCGTCCAATAGAGATATTTTAACTCACATTTAAAGGTCCCATAATATGTTAATTTTCAGGTTCATACTTGTATTTTGTGTTTATACTAGAACATGTTTACATGCTTTAATGTTCAAAAAACACTTTATTTTCCTCATACTGTCTGCCTGAATATACCTGTATTTACCCCTCTCTCTGAAACGCTCCGTTTTAGCGTCTTTTGAGGGAACTGCAACAGAATTGCGTTGCTAGGCAACAGCTTGGGTCCATGTGTACTTCCTGTCAGCTGATGACATTCACATACACTGCAACAGGAAATAAACTGGGACACATTTAGAATGCTTATGTTTAAAATTGTGTCAAGGGTCTAAATATTACAATACAGAAATCCTGACAGCATGTTTCAAATGCAGAGTTTCTGAATACGGGCTGTGTGTATTTCCCTGTGGATTGAGTGTTTCGATACTTTCAGAGTATTTATATAGTACTTAAGCCTACTTTATAATAAAAAAACATGAAAATCTCACTTTTTTATAATATGGGACCTTTAAGTAACTTATGCTTATAAGCCATTAATAAGAACAAAATTTGGGTTGCCAGGTTGTGAAAAATCCCTCGCTGGTGTTTATCCATATTGCCATATTACAATATCCAAAATCTAAGACAATATCTAGTCTAATATCACAATATCAATATAATATCGATATATTGCCCAGCCTTATCAAATAATTGCTAACACCATTAAGTAAACACTGAGTTAGTAATATAAATCAGTGTCTTCAGTAAACAACTAGTGCAAATACTTTTAACTTGCCATGTTCTTAATTCATAGTGATTGTTCTATCATTGTTAATGACCTCAGTGTAGCTCCATAGCTGTGGTGTGACTGAACATTTCCATGCACATTATTTTCCACCTTCAAGGGTACAATAACACCAGCAGTATATTGATTTAATGCAATAATAATAAAACCCTGCTAAAGATAACCACATCTTTGCAATGGCTATTTGTAGTTTTTACATTTTAGTAGGCTGTACTTTGCTATGAACATACTTTACATACTTTTAAATTGACTTGACTTGCAGAAATTATGCATTAACAAAACCCAAACACAACTGAACGGATGTAGGAGAGATTGTGTTATTTCATTCAATAAATGCAAACATTGTTATAAAACATTTGTGCTACATAATAGTTTAATTCAGAGATACTCATCTCTGATATTCTAGCAAACAGTCAAGAAAACAAGATGGAATGAGGATCACAACTCATGGCCCGAATACTTTACAAAAATTAGATGCACAAGGAGGCACAAATGCAACTTTTTCACAGATCTGTAGATACAGTGCAAAAATAAAATCATTGAATCCAGTAAATAGCTGGGTTTGTTCTTGTTCTGTGTAAATAAAGAAGCATCAAGCATATGAATTTGCTTTCATATCTGACAAAGTCCACCCAACAGTCCTTGAGAATATGCCTCTATATTAGGCCAGCTTATTACAATAGCTTATTCGCTGGGATATTATTGACTCTGCTGGAGAACACAAGCATTAGCCATAAGCCCTGCACGTGTCAGAAGTTACAGTTCTTACATTGCAGATAATAGAAATGGTAGCCAGCCAACATCTTAACAATTCATATAACACAGTGAAGTGTCTACTGGGAAACAGATGTTACTCAATTAACTTAATAAAGTGTATGGCCACCAGACACATTAATCTGATAAATTAGTTCTATTATTGTGGATATTTTGCAACACCTGTGAGATTATTAAATTGGGATGCAGCAATTAATATAAGAAGACTGGCTAATAGTAGCTTTGAAAAACAATATCAGTATAATTCTGGAAATGTTTGTTCTGCTAATATTAAGCTTTACATACAGCATGTAATGATTATCTTCATGATTATGCCTGCACCTGCATTAAGATTGTTATTCAAATGCATATTGGTATTGGCTGATATGGGGGAAATATCAGCCAAATAAAACAACAGAGCAAAAATTAAAACACAACAACAGCAACATATTGGTGCATCCTGTTAAGCAAAAAAAAAAAAAAAAAAAAATCAGAAAGTTCAAGTAAAGGGTTTGGGTTAGCATTACCTTCATACTTCATACAATGCTGGGCTAAGGTTAGGTTTCTCCTCTACAATTAGAAAATTAAACAATAAAAGTGCTTTGGCAATAATTCAAGTCTTTCATTTTCACCACACATACAGGGGAGTAGAAGATATTGCTTGTATGAAGCTGCACTGTATAAAAAAATAGTTTATGTCTTCACAACAATGGCAGGCCCTTTTAACATTTATTCTAAAAGCTTCAATAGGCACTAAAAAGGTACTTCTTTTATTGTTAGTCGACATAATTTATCTGGGAGCTGATACAAGTTCATCTAAAATAAGCACTAGTAGTCACTAATTTGTTATGTTCTGGTTACAATTACATTTTATTCTGAATTTTCTATCAATTGAAACTATTTAATAATAATAATTAAAATGTATGAATAATATTTGACTATTAAAATATTGTAATGATTATATATCACCTACTTTTAAAAGTGCCGTAAAATACAAAAGAACAGTCTATATTAAAAAATTATTATTGTTATATAAAAAAAAAGCCATTACAGTGTACTGAAAGTTTCATATCTAATTTTTTAATAATTTAGATTCTGTCTCTAATTTTATATACTTTTTAACTTGGGCCTTGAAATATTTTGTCTATAATTTTATTTATCTTATTTTAACGCTTTTAATTGCATGGTTGTGTAAATTGTTTAGAATTGTAAACATTTTATTCTGATTGTTTTACCCTTTTTGTGAAGCACCTTGAGATTTTGCTGTATTTTAAAGGGTGTTATATGAATTTAATTTATGATTATTATTATTAGATCTAAAGTGCATCAATTGATTAAAATTCCAGTAAATAGTTACCACTAAAAAGCATATACTGTGTATGGTAAAAACAAAAACACCACCAGTCAGAAATAGTGACCGGTAACATTAAAGGAGGCACTGCTGCTCTACGTAGCTGCTGTTTAATTGAAAAGTGCTAATTTCTAAAGAACTTGTGACTAACAGGTAACTCATAGTAAGTAGTCTAGCCATAAATACAATCTATAGAATTAGAATCTATTTCTAGGAGTCTAATCTAATTTTAGTGACTGGTGAAGCTGACAAAATTAAAGGTAAAATGACCGCCATGCACAACAGCACTGTATCTTACAAGTTTTAAATTTACTGAGTACAAAAACTAGTGAACTGACAGCAGACATATTCTCTGAGCTAAAATACTGATGACTATTTTCTGTGTTCTGTTGCTGGATTGTTCCCTAACTCTTATGATATAAACGGTTCTGCAAGCCTCTACAGTATATCTAGCCTCTGAATTGTGCTTCTGCAGTGCATCATGATATGAAAGGCCATCTTTTCTCAGGTCAGCATGAGAGGAAACATACAGAGCACGTATTCAGACTCAGTGGTCTTTACAGAACTCTTTGTGACAGAAACGACAAAAGCTCTCCAGGGACCCCAGAGGCTTTCTTCTGCTCTGCGCTGGGTTCGTCCCCCCCTCCTCAAAACCACCGGTTCGCCTTTTTGTGGGAGACTCAACTGGTACATGGAAGCAATGTGAGTTGCTGTTGAGTCCTCCAGCCGCCAGGGGACAGCAAGAAGTGAGAAGCAGATGTTAATCGGCATGTGGGAGCAACAGGAGTGCCCAGGCATCATGAAAGACTGCGTACAAATTTAGTCTTGAAGAGCCTTTGAGTGGAGAAATGTCCACCTTATTCTAAGAGGTCCTGTGGGGAGACACAAACAACACATATTAGTTAATAGAGAATCAAAAGGCTGAACTAAAAATAGGGCCTTTTACACAGTATCGGATACCTGATCTGAGTCTTCGTTGTACTGTTCTTTTCCTGTCTCCATGTAGTGAGTGTCAACATCATCGACTCCTTCTATTTTATCAGCCTCAACGTGTTCCCTCATCACAGAGTATCGATGCACGAGGAACCTGATGAGGACACGAGTAAATATTAGAAACAAAAAGATGAAATACAGTGTTTATTTGTGTGTGTGTAAAGATGAAACATAGTTAACTGACCGTCCCCCGCAGACGTATTTCTTAACCAGCCAAACGCCTGCAACAGCACTCGTCAGAAGCATCGCTATGACAACCATCACTATGACAGCGGTGTTCGATGAGCTGTTTTCAGTCTGTTAGAGTTACAGAAACAGAAAGGGCTGAAAATGTAGAGAAATTGCAATGCTGAAAACTCACTCTGCCTGACCTCAGTGTAAAATCTGCTTCATTGGCTATTTACCATCCCTGTTTGTGAATAACTGGGTGCAACTGTATGCACAAAAGGATTTGTTCAAGAGCCTGAGGATGTCAGGTTGGAAAAAAAGAAAAGAAAGACTTGACTACATCTACATCTGCCTGTGTTTAAGATTGAACCTACACTTATTGAACAATTAGTATGTTTCCATCCACTTGTTTCTATGCACATTTTCAATTTGAGCGTAAAAAAAAACCTGAGTGGAAACTCTGGAAATCACATCACAAAAGCGGTTTCACGATTGACTGAGGTTGAAAAGTGTATCGATAAAAGTAAAATGTGAAAATAGTGCGATGAAAACAGACTTACAACATCATATAGATCTGTTAGATCATGACATACATGAATGATGTGACTTAAAGGAACAGAGTGTAGGATCTGGCGGTATCTAGAGGTGAGGCTGCAGATTACAACCAATTGAAGCCTCTCCTGTGTGCCAGGCATGTAGGACAACTACGGTGGCTGACATGAAACCGCAAATGGCCCTCCCCAGAGCCAGTTATTTTAAGAGTAGCATAGGTCATCTGGAGCAGAGCCAGTGAGTAAATTGTGTGTGTATGTAGGAAGTGAGTGGTGAAGAGAGAGAGAGAGCTGTGGCGACGGGGAGCGGGTAATGTGATTAGCCCAAGCAGGAAAAGTTAACGGTGTTTGGTTTGTCCATTCTGAGCTATTTTAGAAACATGGCGGTGCAACATATGCTAATAGTTCCTAAAATAATAGATAGAAAAAATTGCGGCAGATGAATCTGTGAATCGATGAGGCGACTGTAACCTTCCTGTTTCATGAATACATGAAACAAACATAGATGCCGTTTTCCCGTCTTTTAATCAGGTCATCTCGTTGCGCCCTTTTCTTCTACAATGATTTAATGGCATTCTGCTGGAGAATTAGCGCCACCGACTGTTTACCTCGATGACCCCAACTCCTAATATTTGCATTACTGTCGAGGATGGAAACATTAATTTGCACTTTCTTTTGCAGATTTTTTAGAGATTCAGTATCAATTTGGTTGGGAACTTGACTCCGGTCACACCGCTACTTGCTAAACTCACGCCTTCAGTGTTGACCATGCTATTGATTTTCCGGGTATCCTAATATGCGGTTAACCAGGTAGATAACGTTCTGCTGTGTAGCACCTCAGAATGAGCAGGACTGACCAGAGAATTTGGATAAAGGGCGTTGCTGGTGCACATCCTCCTCAGGTCTGTCTCCTTCCTGTCTGGCTGGAAACCTCCCTCACACTGGTCTCCTGGAATCTTCCGGTAGCTTAAGTGTACGGAGAGACAGAGAGACATGTAAGGCAAGATAAAACTCAATGAAAAGGAGGTAGTTAGATTACTGCTAGACCGCCTCCCTTTGTGTGCGTCAAGCGGGAGAGCAACCAGGTTTTTGACCGCTAAGAAAATGTTGTTTTTGAAAGGCTAAACGGCAACAAATATGGATTGAAGCAGAATATTTCATTCGATTTTTAGCAAAAAAAAAAATATCTCTTTAAAAGTTTTATATACAGACTTTGTATAAATTATTCAATAAGTGTATTATTATGATTTTAGTTATTAATGTGCAAATCTAATTTTTAATCAACCTCAGAGCAGACAAATCCTGGCGCACCCCTTGTGATCTTTGGAGACACCCCTAAGGGGGGCCCGGACCCCAGGTAGGGAACTACTTTCCTAAACTACAGCTGATGAAAGAGAGAGCAAAGATAAAAACAGGTGTCTTCACCCGCTGGTCTGAAGCTGTTCAGTTGTCCCGTTTAAGCAGAACTCAAGAGGATGACTCTTCAGCTCCTCCTGCTCCACACACTCTGAGCTGTTCTCTGGCCGGTAATATCCAAAGTCACTGTGAGACAAAGCAGAAGCTCACTTGGCAGTCTTTACGGAAACAAACTGTCTGCAGGATGAAAATAAACTTTATCTATTTTGGTATTTCACAAAAACATACCAGTGATAATCGTCCATTGTGCAAGGACAGGGGGACAGCTTCTTAGTGATGCCATAGTCCCTCCCGTTCCAGCAGACAGAGTCTTTCCTCAGGCGTAAGAAGGTCTCTTTATAGCCAAGCACACAGCCATCACTAGACCCACTGGGGTCTGCAGAGTGAGCCAGCCACTGGACATAGTCCTCTTCAGTACCTGCACATACATATAAACACACGCACATGTAAATCAAGGTGGAACGCTTCCTGTAACATCGTCTTTCACATACTCACAGTCTCTGGTGAGGATTTTCCTGAAGTCGATGGTCATCACCACCCATTTACTGAAGTCGTTCCTGTAGCCCCACAGGCTGACATTCATGGAGCGAGAGCCGGGCTCGCTGTCCATACCGCTAAAGTGAAGCGGGTCGTTGGTGAAGTTATACGTATGCCAGCACTGCCCCTCATCTGTTGAAAACCTGAAAACGGTGTAAGGGGAAAAGAATGGGCAGAAAAAGAGTCCGTAAAATATAAAAACAATACTACAATAAACAAATCATGTAGTATACTCGGTTATATTCACTTGATCTGATTGACAGGTGAGTTGGTGTGCTCCACAGCCACCAGCAGCCCTCCAGAGTCCAGTATAGCATAATGGTGGGGGCCCCTGAGAGCCAACAGCCACGAGTAGCCCCCGTCGTCAGACACGTACACGTCAGGGGAGAGAGTGGACTCTGCGTCTCCAACGCTGCCTGAGGAAACAGAGGACACCGGTGTTATGAGACGTTTAACCATGCAGTGAGATGATTCAGGGTAAAGACGTCTTTTTACCATGGGCCAGAATGATGCCCACAGCACTGGGCTGTGAGAGAGGCAGCATGGGGACGTTCATCTTCATGGTGGTGCTGTAGGAGGCGTGGATGTGAAGTCTGCACTGTAAAGACATGATAATTAGGGTAATGTTGGTACCAAGTCAACATGCTCACTGCAGACACTCATACTGATGTTAAAACTCCATAGAAATAAAAAACAGAGCAGTTATAATGACATTTACAAAACACTAAAACTGCTCATCACATAAATGAAACACTCCAGACATAATGGAAAATACATGCACATCACAATAAAAATGTATATATTTAAATATACTGTGTATAACTCTCACTCTGTTAGGCCTGTTGGTGGAGGTCTCAGTGTCACAGTGGCTGTTCTGTGGTCTGCGCAGCGTCTGCCACTTTGCTCCTTGGTCAAAGGTGATCACTGTCTCCATTGCACCATCTGTACTCAATAACGTTCTCTTCAATTACCATCAGGATCCATAGATGATTTTTTTTGCATGTTTATTAGTGATATATGAACTGTTGACATCTTGCAACTTTTTGTAATTAAATGAAAAGATAATAAATCATATTTAAAAATGTTGACAAAAAATAACCACAAGATTTCTCTTAAATGTGTAAGTATATATGACGTAGTGTGCTGACCCACCCTCTGTGAGCACGCTGGTCATGTAGACGCCCCTGAGTGAAGTAATGGCGGTGAAGTCAGTGTCGCTTCCCGTGGTTGTGTAAAGATGGCGCTCCAGAGACTTGGAGAACACGGCTCCTCTGTCATCGGACACATAGATGGTCCCAACACCGGAGTCTGGTCAACACAGAACAAACGCAAAGATAAATAAGTTTCAAAGTTGGGCCATAACAAATGATGCCTTTACTGACCCCCACAGAGAAACTTTCTGCAGCTTCAGGATCTTTTTTTCAAGGACACCTAATCAGACTGTTAGCATGAAGGTTATTTTGCATTATATGAACATTATTGTTAGTCATTAGCGTCATCTGTAATTACCAACATTGTCAACATCATCATCAACCACATCAATCATCACTATGAGCATCCTCACTGGCTCTGACCTCCAGGGTTGTCCACATGCATGAATATCATGTCCTGATTGGCTGCCAGGATGGAGTAGAACTGCTCGTGGTTGACTGTAGGAAGCTGCGCCATGTTCCACACCTCGCCTCCGTCCACTGACACGTGGATCATTCGCTCTGTTCCCTAAGCAATGTTAAAAGGGACAGTACACCCAAATCACAAAAGAACAAACAATCACCTGCAGGATGATAGTCAGTGTATTGCCTACAGTAGATGATGGTTGGCACGCCCCCAGTTTGGAGAAGCAGACAGGAGTTACCGCACAAAAGCAAAACTATACAGTGCTGTTGATGGGGTCAGCAACAAAACATATTTTAGCCACCTAAAAGAAAGGCTCAATACAGTCTATGTTTCTGACGGGGAACTGAAGCCGTTATCTATGCTCTCGCCAAAGCAACCAGACTCCATTGAAAAAAAAAAAACAGTAATTTTTAAATCGCAGAACACGGAAGTTACTGGTCTACTGCTGCCTTGATCGGTCAGTTAGTTTGCGTTTTTGTGTGACTTTGGTTAGTTCGGTTTCACCAAATTCACACAACAGCACAAACACACTAGTGAGAGCATAGATGGATACAACGGCTTCAATTCCCTGTCAGAAAGGGCTGTCTGACGGCAAGGTAAAGCGGTGAAAATATTCTAAATATAGCGTACACTTAAACTGATATTGATTTTTTTAGGTAAGCCTTTCTTTTAGATATGTTTTGCCTCAATGCGGTAACTCCTGTCTGCTTCTCCAAACTGGGGGCGTGACGACCGTCATCTTCCTCATACAACCATAATAATAATAATATGCACAAATCCTAAGTATATAAAAACAATTTCCCATTTACACCTGCTGTGATCTGTATCTGGATGATGATAACTGATCCATAGGCCTTTGCATTTACACCTGATATTAATAGTGTTTTTGTTTTACCTGCAATGTGATCAGCTCTCAATATGCAAATTAGTTTAGCTGGGTCTGGTGGTCAGCAAACATGGCTCCTCCCAAGTCAAGGAAAGCAATGCCATGGACATGGGTCATTAATTTGTAATCACTTTTTGCCGGGGAAAACTTGATAGCTACAGCTACTACATGGAGCTTTAGTCTTGCATCTTCAGCCAGCAGTAAGAGGTGAAGTTAGGTGAATTGGGGCAGAAATGTTTTCTTCAGAATGTGGTCAGGCTGTACGGATTGCATTCATACCTGAATGAGATATTATCATAATATGAGCCAAACCACCTCCAGATGTGGTCCGGCTGATCTGATCACCCTGCATTAACATATGTTTTTCCTTATCCAGATACAGATCGCATGTTAACGCCAGGTGAAAACGAGGTGGAGAACGGGGTGGAGAACGGCTAGATATCACTTGTGGTAAGTGAGAAAATATATTTTCTGGGTGAGTCTTTACCTCGGAAAATGCAGAGAGAGAGGTCACATTTGTACAAAAATCTTACGATGTGTGTTACCATTTATGTCTATAAAGAAACATTATACACACAGAGGAATGTGTGAAGAAACATATAGTATATAGAGATACTGTATGCATCAGAAAAACAGTGCAAGGTAGATTCACAGAAACACACATTCTGCTTTTAGATCCAATAAAGGCGAAGAGGCAAACAACTTGCACACACACACACACTCACACGTACCGTGCCAGTCATGATTGAGGCAAAAACAAAGCGCCCTCCCAGTACAAAGGAGTAAACTCTGGTTGCGATGGTCTGGAAAGTTCGACCGTAGTCTGCCGTCGTCCTTAACTCCAACATGCCTTTATCATCTAACAGAAAGAAAGTGGAGTTACTAGATGTATTGCAGGTTTTTAAATATACGGGTGACTATACTGTCTTCACTTACTGCATGATCCATTGTAGTTTGTTGTAAAGTAGATAGTGTGTTTTGGACCCCTGTATGTGAGAAAAAGAAACGGTGAAGGAAGGAATCTGGAGAAAGGAAAGACATTTTTTAAACATCTGAAAGTCGTCTGAGTTCAAATATAAATCCACTTTTGGAATTTGTAGAGATCACAGATTATGGTTTGTGGTTTCTTCTAAGTGCTGTGCGAGCAAGGCACACATCGACCCCCCGGGCCGCGCTCCAAGCCCTCTCTGGCTTTGTTCGCTGCCAATGGGGACGAAGGTTTTCACACTGCAAAGATTCTGCCGGTTCAAGGACTGTGGGCTGAATAAGAATGCTGCCGTTGCTGACTCATGATTCACTCTGACAGCAGCCTCGGCTCTCTCTCTCTCTCTCTTTGCACTCAATTTAGGCTGGGGCCTAAATAACAGCTGTGGTCACGCAAAGCTATCACAATGTTCCCACAATGCAGCGCTAAACAACCGCAGGCTGACGCCGCAACCTCATGTGAACTCTGGTGCCCAAATGAAACGAGAGTCGGGAGAGCGATCCGAACTGTGGTGGGAAAAACAGCTGGAATAACAGAAATGGACAAAGAACACACAAACACACTCCTGTTATGGCAAAAACAAAGATGCACATGGAGGCTGAGTGGAAACAAATATGCACAAAGCTGTTTCACACCCTGTCAGTGTTTTATGTCCCGCTTTGACAATTTCTTTTTCACTCTAAACCAAATCACACACAGATGATTGACATATAGAAGGTTACTGAGGGTTCACACTCTGCTAGACGACAAGTTAAATAAGTTAAATAACTTCAATGTTTATAAAAGTGGTGAAATCTATTAACGGGCTGTATGAAAATGATTCGAGGGGGAGATGGGGTCAAAGAAGGAGAGGCTACTTTATACTACTACTTCGCTACATCTCAGAGGGAAATATGGTACTTTTTACTGCACTACATTTGTTTGACACTTACACTCACCGGCCACTTTATTAGGCACACCTGTTCAATTGCTTGGTAACACAAATAGCTAATCAGCCAATCACATGGCAGCAACTCAATGCATTTAGGCATCTAGAGGTGGTGAAGACGACTTGCTGAAGTTCAAACCGAGCATCAGAATGGGGAAGAAAGGGGATTTAAGTGACTTTGAACGTGGCATGGTTGTTGGTGCCAGACGGGCTGGTCTGAGTATTTCAAAAACTGCTGATCTACTGGGATTTTCACGCACAACCATCTCTAGGGTTTACAGAGAATGGTCCCAACAAGAGAAAATATCAGTTGTGTGGACAAAAATGCCTTGTTGTGATGTCAGAGGTCAGAGGAGAATGGGCAGAGTGGTTTGAGATGATAGAAAGGCAACAGTAACTCAAATAACCACTCGTTAAAACCAAGGTATGCAGAATACCATCTCTGAACGCACAACACGTCGAACCTTGAAGCAGATGGGCTACAGCAGCAGAAGACCACCCGGTACTAGCACGGCCACTTTATTAGGTACACCTTGTACCTAATAAAGTGGCCGATGAGTGTATAGTTACTTTTTACATAAAAAAAAAAACATATGATGCAGTACTTTACTACTAATCTACACTGTAGTATACAAAGTACTTAAAATTGGCTCCACATTGATGAACTACAACATCAAAATAAATTCCTTAGTGGCAAAAACAGAATAATTTAATATTCTATAATAATATAACCCTGTGAAAGGATCCATTTTGCGTAATGATTACTTTTACTTTTGATACTTTAAAGGTCTTATTGATAACATTTTTATGTGGACGAATATTTAAAAAAAAAAAAAAAAAAAAACTTCAGAAAGGTGCCAGAATATAAGTTTGGTTTTTCCTGAAAAAAAATATTATAATTGTGTATGAATATTTTTAAAAAATCTGGCCGGTCCAAAATGAATGTTTTGTTTATCTCTGTGGAAGATATCTGACCTTTGGTTCCCACTTCTAACAAGGCCTGTGAGCCAATAGTAAAATGACGTTGGTATCACGTGGTACCTCTGGATCGTCAGTTAGTGTGGAAAAAACAGATAATGGTTTAGATTGATGGTAAGCGTCTGAGAACAACTTGTTGTGAAGTTAATGCAAATGGCACGGGGAGGGAGAATTTGACATCTAGTGGCTTAATGTGATCAATGTTATCAATATCACCTTTAAAGTATAATTTGCTGATTAACATTGTGAAAGCAGGACTTTTACATGTGCCAGAGTATTTTTAGACGGTTGTATTTCTACTTTTGACTTAAGATCTGAGTACTTCTTCCAGCACTGCCGTTTACTGATTTACTACTGTGTGTGCGGCATGGATCATAAATATACGTTTTTCCATATGCAGAGCATCAATCAAGTCTCTGCAACAGGGTTTTATTTTCTAGCAGCTAATAGGACCAATATGACGGTTTTGAGAAACAGTCGATTTTTATAGTTTGGAGTTATCTCACTAAACCTTGCTGCATTTTTACACTGGCCAACAGTTGTCTTCACTTTATTCTTCATTATAACAGAACAGTAAAGTTAAATGCATCATAAAGATTTAACCTATGATATCATCAGGGTTGTCAAGGAGAAGGCGAAAACCAGATATTAATAATGTTGGGTTTGTTTTTTTAGACATTTGGTTCAGGCCCCCTCCCAACATCAATCATTTCCTTACAGTCCCTAGTGTTTGACTTCATTATGTCATCTGTTACATATTTAGTACCAACAACCCACATGTCTTGTGTGTATTTATAAGTTATTACAAAACTGACAGATGATGTAGAGGACGATTCTCACCATCTGACCAAACAAACACTGTCGTGGATCTTCCTCCAGGTGGCACCGAAGTCCTCAGATAGCCACAGGTCCAACTGGGGGGGAAAAGGCTTCATCAGTAAAAGAAAAGTGTTCATAGACTTTTTGAGTATTCAGTCATGCCTAATCAAGAATTTAGTAGCTTGAAATAGAAGTCTAGCATCCAATTAAGAGAGGTGAGTTGATCCAGTTTAAATGACTTTATTAAAGAGGACCTATTATGCTTATTTTCAGGTGCAAACTTGTATTTTGGGTTTCTACTTGTTCAAAACAAGGCTTTTTTTTCTCTACTAAACCAAACTCTTCGGACTCTGCTCCGGCTCTGCTCGAACTAGCTTTGTTTTGTTCGTTTTGTTTGTTTAGCTTTGTTACAAACTAGCTGCTAGGCAGGCATTATACAAATGTGTTACTTGGTGAAATCACCACATTACGGAAGAAAAGGCAGGACTTCAATCAAGGTGTTTCAGGCAGTTCAGGAGCAGTGTTTCTGTGGGAAAGAGTAACTCCCTTTGGCCTGGAATTTGGGCTTTGTAACTTTGCATGTAAAAGACATGCACATACTTTATAACACACTAAAGGAAAAGGAAAAAGCACATAAGCATAATTGGTCCTCTTTAAAACTCAAAACTAGGACCTGAGGTTTGGGTTGGTCTGAAGAATGAAAGCTGCTACCGTGATGCTGAGCAACAGCAGTATGTCGCTGTCTCCAGGGTTGTACAGCATCTGAATGAGGGGCTCAAACGGCAGGTCGGTCGGTATAAAGGTCACGCCAAAGTCCTGCGAGCGAAACAGTTTAAACCCCCCGACTTCTGACACATCACCAGTGAGCATCACCTGAAACCAAACACAGAGAGGCACTAATGCTACAACAGTAGAGTGGAGCTTTATCATTTTCTGTGTTATTACGAGGCAAAGGTTATGGACTTTTATATAGAGCAACCACAACAAAAAAACAAACCCCTAAGTATGTGAAAAGGTCCTGCATCTTCAGCACTTAAAAACGTAGAATGAAACACTACGGCTCACCTTGCCAGAGTGGTCGGGACTGATGGCGATGCCAAACTCACTCTGGATGAAGGTGTGGTTGATCAGGTGAGTCACATCTTTGAATGTCTTCCCATAGTCTTCACTGACACAGTGACAAAGTTGCAGTTAGACCCTCAGACCATAGCTTTGACAAATAATGTTTTGCTCAATTAAGTATTTGCCAACAACCACCAGACTTCTTCTCACCTCCTGTAGAGGTTGGACTGGCCGAAACGCATCATGAACAACGGCACCTGAAATGTCGTCAACACCAGCAGCACCTGGGGGAAGAGAGCAGGGATTACACAACCATCTCCACAACATCTTGGTCTTAGTCATATATTATCACTCATGTAAACAAACTCACCCCAGATCCATCTCCCACCCAGGCCAGTGACAGTGAACCCATGGTTCTCACTTTGAAGGTAAACTGGAAGGGAAGGGGGAAAAATGAAATGAGGCAAAAATGTTTCTTGACCAGGATTATTTGAAATATTTCTGAATCTAATGTGAAATTGTTTGTTTAATACTGTGTCAGCTGAAGAACACACACACACAAACAAGAGTCCAGAGTTTAGTCTGATATAAACAAAGCACAAGAGAGTTTGTGTGTGTGTGTGTGTGCGTGTGTGTTTCTGTCGCTCGCCGAACGAGAGGACGGAATGAATTGTTCTTACTGTCCAAAGTAACTCGGCCATTTGAATGCACTCCGCGTGTGTGACCTACATTCCCGCCATAATGACAAAGCCGAGGCCGGAGAACAAAACAATCACCCATGTCCCGAGCACAGCGAGACACACACACCCTCACACACACACACCCTCACACACATACTGTACAGTAAATGTAGGCCAAAAATGTACTTTTCACAGATTTATCACTGCAAAACACCAAATCGTACCAAGTATATTTGTCTCATCACTAGTCGAAATATCTCATAACACTTAATATATGACAGAATCACCTAACAAGTAACATTTCACTGGGATATAGGGACTTGTTTTTAGACGATGCATCTTGAATATCTTGTTCAAAACACTACTTTTGAGCATTGCGGGCTTATTTTGACACAAGTTCCTAATACTAGTGAAATATAGCTCAAAATTAGTTTTCCCAGCTAATTTCAAAATGTCTTTTTTATCTTAAAAGACCTAAATATTACATAATCTTTCAAGAAATCTTAGCAAGCACATTTTCACTTGTTCCATTGGCATATTTCTTTTTCAAGCAAAAACATTTTCCAGTGTAAAGTTCAACATAAAATCTAAAAACAATTCCTTGGTGTTGCATCATATTAGAGGTAGAAATAGTTTAGTCCTGAACTTTTATTTCACAACAAGTGCACACTGACTGCAAACAACATTCCAGTCTATTCATCCAGAGTGACGTTGGTCGTTTCAGCATAATGTATTGAGCCATCGAAGGTTTTCTCCCCTCCTCTCTCTTGCTGGCAGGGCAGAGATGTTTACAAGGTGAGCCCAGCCACGGAGAGTCTGCATACAGCTCTATAAAGCCACAGGACGACGGCCAGGTCGGGCTGCTGGAAACTCCTTGTAAATAGGTCCAGTGGAAACTGGCCGGCCCCCCGACTGTCCAAGTGCGTGAACACAAGTTTCCATCTCTCCTCTTCATAAATCATTTCATCACAGCCTGCCTGCATCCAACTATTCCTTCATCTCTTAAATCGGTAAATTGCTTGACAACTTAACCTCCCCTCCTTTGCAGTCATCCAGGCAATAATCTGTTGGTCAGATAAAACATGTAAAGCATGACGTGTCTTGTCCTCCCAACTCAGTTTCATACCATTAAACCACAGTGTGTTGGCTTCAAATCCGTCAAGGAACATTGTCACATGTCAGTTTTCTCTCTCACCCTGTATTGCCTGCTCTTCTCCCTTTCAATCTATGTCGCATTAGGCAATAACGCTCTTGTTATTTTAATGTCCTGTTGGTTTTAAGTTGGTCTTAGTGTTTTATTGTGTTGTTTTGAAGTTTTTATGTATAATTGTACAGCACTTTGGTCAACTTTTGTTGTTTTTAAATGTGCTTTATAAATAAATTTGGATTGGATTTCTTAAAGCGTTATTATGGCCCATGGATATGGTTTAAATATGATGGATATGGAAGGGTAAACCTTCTTAAACCTCACATGTTATGGACACAGTCGAGGTTTAAGAAGGTCTTAGGTCTCTGCTGGATGCACAAAATTCCAGTTTCACTCATAATACTTATTGATGTCAGTGGTCAATGTCGTTGGTATTTAAAGAAGTGGGTAAACTAGGAATATTTCTCTGCCCTCCCATCAAAATATGCACCTACAGAAACACGGCCTGAAATCTGGTCACAGTGACGATAGCCACCAAGGTCACTGCAGGTCAACAGGTTTCATGCCGTGTCTTGTCTTAGGAGCAGGCTGCCAGTTGCTTGTACACCTGTGTTAAATCTAACCAGCGGGGTGTTTTCCACATCTGTTCCACTGAAACCGCTTGCTGGACAAATGTTGACTTGACCGGCTACAGTTCACTGAGACTGAAACCCAAACAATCAACAATTGCATTATAAGGCAGGTCAGCTGAAGCAAAGGCTGAGAAAGCTGTGTCGGAGTGAAAACTGCTGTTTTATCTGACTGGAGGAGGGTAAAGCCGGATCGGAAAAGAGAGTTGATGCAAAGGTTTACAATAATCTCTCTGTCCTGTTCTGTGATGGGGAAAACAGAAGCGTGGAAGGAGACGGTGAAGAGAAGAAAAGACACTTATTAGTCAGCAAAAAAAATCAAGAGATAAAAGTCTGTCCCGATTGGATAGGGGACTCACAAACCAGACATGACCTCATGCTGTATCATGTTGAATTTAAGGGTTCACATCTGCTCTGAAAAGGCTCCTCTAAGCTCCTTCTGCACAATATTAAACTCAAGGTCAATACGTTCAACTTTCGAAGGTGAAGAACAAAGATGCAGAAGTGAGTATCACACACACTGCTGTACATGAACAGACACACACTCATCGGCCACTTTATTAGGTACAAGGTGTACCTAATAAAGTGGCCGGTGCTAGTACCGGGTGGTCTTCTGCTGCTGTAGCCCATCTGCTTCAAGGTTCGACCTGTTGTGCGTTCAGAGATGGTGTTCTGCATACCTTGGTTGTAACGAGTGGTTATTTGAGTTACTGTTGCCTTTCTATCATCTCAAGCCACTCTGCCCATTCTCCTCTGACCTCTGACATCAACAAAGCATTTCCGTCCACACAACTGCCGCTCACTGGACATTTTCTCTTGTTCGGACCATTCTCTGTAAACCCCAGAGATGGTTGTGCGTGAAAATCCCAGTAGATCAGCAGTTTTTGAAATACTCAGACCAGCCCATCTGGCACCAACAACCATGCCACGTTCAAAGTCACTTAAATCCCCTTTCTTCCCCATTCTGATGCTCGGTTTGAACTTCAGCAAGTTGTCTTCACCACCTCTAGATGCCTAAATGCATTGAGTTGCTGCCATGTGATTGGCTGATTAGCTATTTGTGTTAACAAGCAATTGAACAGGTGTGCCTAATAAAGTGGCCAGTCAGTGTATGTCCATGCAGACTCAGTAATACACACTGTTGGTGGGTGGGAGGCCAGTGAAGTCCTCTTTCAGAGGTCAGACGGCGACACAATGAGCTCCTTATTCCCTCTGCTCCGGGTTTTAACCTTTCTGCTTCAGCCGTGTTTACACACATAAAACTTCAGAAGAGGAGGTCAAACCCTCTTGGCTCTGATCTGAACACATGAAGCTGTGTACACCAATCCTCTGATACTGGGCTTAGTTTTGCGGGCAGAGACGTACGCTGGGTCGTATTAATGTCCATTCGATTATTACTGCTCAAGAAAACCAGGACTAACCATGCAGATTATTAGGGCCCGAGCACGAAAGTGCCAGGACCCAACGGTGTCCTGGCACGAAGTGCGAGGAAACCTATTGTTTTTGTTGGTATTATTATTATTAGGGCCCGAGCACGAAAGTGCCAGGACCCAACGGTGTCCTGGCACGAAGTGC